>JAJJMC010002143.1:909100-919130 GCA_023531435.1 Papaver californicum | reverse complement strand
TCCTTCTGTAACAGTGAGTCTGTAACTTTATAAACGTTGCAAACTCACTGTTTTCATTATTTTCACTATTTTTCATTATTTTGAAACACTTTGAGCTATGTACCAAACTTTTGAGGGTGTTTTGAAAAAGATGAGCTAAACCCATATGCTGAGGTGACGGAGGAAACCATTGTTTCAATAAAAGTGGTATATTTCTATTTTAATTAATTTTTGCAATTTCTTATATGATTATTTGCCTTGGTTGAAAATTGATTTAATGATTTTTGTTAAGCAATTGTGATTTCGTTAGATGGTACATGCTTTGGCCTAGATTTTAGATGTTCCATGCTTTTGTTATACAATTGTTATTTTGAGAATCTACTTTTGCAACATATTAGAATCACTTTAAATGTAAAGAATTGCATAATTATAATTATTGAATTGAATCACTTTAATTGGTTAATGGTGAAATCCATAACCTCAGTATTTGTGAATATTATTTTCATCTTTTGTGAATATTTTTTAGTTTAAAATTAATTTATTAAATCTAAACTCAATCTTCACAAGTTCGAGCGAACGATACTTTTCTTACCACTATTTAAAAAAACATTAATATTAGAAATAACATGATAATCATTGAACAAGTATATCTCGGAATCATCATAATCATATCACTTTCTATTTTTATTTTTGCAATTTTATGTTTCTCTAAGTGATTTGGTGGGGCCATAGTATTGCCATAAGGTCGTAGCTCGGATGTATTAAAATTTTAATTTTGTCAAAATAAATAAATTGACACTTTGACAGCAATATGTGTGTGTTCTCCCTGTCTCCGTCGCCTAAGCAAGCGTGGAATACAGGATCCATGAGAACTATCATGTAATCTACTGAAAAGGAGCATGCGGCTTAGATACAAAAGATCTAATCATGTAGTCATAAAAAATAAAAAAGAAAAAAAGAAAAAGAAAAAGAAAAATATTTATGTATATAAATAATAATAAAAATAGGAGCATCGAGCCGGAGTTTATGCTAATACTTTGGGAAACACCGTTCACCTTAGTCAACATATGCACCATTCATCACTTCTGTATCTATTTACTAATCTATCCTTGTGTTTGAATTTGAATGATTTCGAGCAATGTGAATTTTTATCCAGTTTCGGATGTTCAATGATTATTTGAGTAGAGTTTGCATTCTTATAAGAATTTTAGTACGCTGAGTGAAAACTCGTGTACATCAATTGGATTCATATATGGTAATGATTCTTATAACCGAAGAATTTAGTATGCCAACTAAACAGTTTGTTTAGTGTCTATCTTAATCGTTCACAGGTAGCTAGAATTTGGAGTAAAAGGTTTTGTGGGTATATCTCTTGTAAACCCTCACGAGACAAAACTCGTCCTCTAAGGCCACTTAGGGGTTTAAAGGCTTATTACATATGCTAAATGTAGACGCGATTCCTGGGAAAGTGAGTTAGGATTTTATTTTATTTTTAGATTAGTTTTGCTCGAGGACTAGTAAAATATAGGTTTGGGGTATTTAATACATACATAATTCATACATATTTACTGCTTAATTTATATTTGCTAATGCATGAATATATATTAATAATATATTTTTATTATTTTATTAGGTGGTTCGCATAAAATCCGAAGCTATAAACTAAACACGGATGTTCGTATCCGTTGAGTCCCAATTAATCATTTGTTGCTCACGTCTTCATTTCTTACTACTTCCTAAAATAGTCCCATAGCAACATCAAAATTGCGACAGTACGTGTGCAGAGGAAAAAAATAAAAGCAAACAAATTATTAATTACGACATTATGTGTGCAGAGGAAAAAAATAAAAGCAAACAGATTATATTGGTGGACTTAATAGAGAGTCATCTAATTATGACATAAGAGTGTAGAAGGTGGGGTCCGCTGGAATTTGACTGTACCCGAGACAAAGAAGAGTAGATAGTAGACTTTTCTTTGGTGGCTTCGTAACTCGTGTAGGTGATGTGGCTGGAGTGTGCAAGCATGTGGGGCCAAGAGTCTTGCAAATGAAAAGTGAGTGGAAGAAGCAGGTGGGGTGCTTTCAGAGAGTGGGCGAAAACATGAGATAGAGGTTTGGAGAAGAGAGAGCTTTGGGTCCATGTGACTGGAGAAATAGATAAAGGTGGTAGGTACGTGGTGGTAGTAGTGAAAATAGTTTGACGTGTTAAACTTCTATTGGATGATGTCATAACTATCACATGAGGAAGAGAAAGGGAGGCGTAGACTAGACTTTTACTTTTAGCTTTTTGATTAGGTTTTATTCAAGTTTTTGGTTCTAGGTAGGCGGTTGGGAAGTTGGGAAGAAGGAGGTGAGAGACGGAAAGAGAAGAAAGACCTAGAGAAAGTCTAGGCGTAGGAGCAAAGTGAAGAGGGTTCATGGAGAGAGACGGTACGCTGGAAAAGAGGGAGAGAGAAAGCGTGAAAGGGAAGAAGTGAGGGAAGACCTAGGTTTGGAAGACTAAGGGAGAGAGAAGGAAAAATAGGGTGGAAAGAGTTGGAAAGAGAAGGTACGGAAGTACGGTGGACAGTAATTGAGACGCAGGAGGTGTGCGGATGACTGCTTTTCGTGCTATTCTTCTAGGTTGGAAACTGTACAAAAGAAGAACGACAATGCAGTTTTTGGGTTTAATTCTTTCTCTCTATTCATGATAATTATTTTTATGAGTTTTGAGAAACCCAACTCCATGTTTCATTAATCTTGTGATTAGGGTTTTGGGTAGAAACCAATTTTGATTATGGAAAATTTATAAATAAATGGTTTAAATGTTTAGTAATTTATCTTCATTGTTAGATTGATTAATTATTGCATAAATAGTAGATTTGATCATATATGCTTTCCGTTTGACATGTCGTGTTTGGATTAGATTCTTAGACGGTGTATGCAATCAAATAGATATTTGATTATTTGAATCTATATATGGGTTAGATAGTTCTACTGATTATTTATGCTTTTAAATTGATATGCCATGCTTAATAACATTAGATGGGATATACTTTTCGATTGATAAATAATTCTTTAGAAATGTCAACTTGGAAGCGAAGAAAATTACAATGGTGAAACAATTTTGGGGATTAGATGCGAGTTCTATATATCAATTTGGCGAAAACCTAAAACCCTAGTGCTCTCTCTACTTGGTCACGTTATACATTTTAACTAGATTATTTTATTATTTTCTTGTTCATTAGAATTTCTGAAAAATCCAAAAATAATATTACTGATTAGTTTAATTGAGATATTGATTGTAGTATTGTCCTCGCTCCCTGTGGGTTCGACCCGTACTTGCCGTTATCTGTATTGTAGATACAGTGCGATTGCGGTTATTTATATAGGGTATTATAAAATCCTATCAGCTCTCCCTTGGTCTGATCCTCGAGTAATAACAATCCCTCAAGGATCGATCCTCTTCCTATGATGTTACCTCATGGAATGGCCTGACTCGTCCTCGAGGACTGATTCTCGTGTTAATATGCATCCTTAGGAGATGATCATTGCACTAAGATGTGTCCTCGAGGACAGGGCATTAAGCTAGGAAGTGTCCTCGAGGATAGGAAATTAAGGTAAGACACGTCCTTGAGGACCGGTCATTAGCTAGTCCCAAGATATGACCATTTGGATGTTGTCTCTTATTGCATATACTTGTAGATTGGTATTGTTTGAACATTATTGCGCATTCGAAACTAGTTCAAGGAATTCAACCGTGGAAGTTATGCAACTTGAGATTAGTTTGATATGCCATAAATATATGTATATATTTAGAGAGGCTACATGATCAATATAGAACGTCTGTAGCTATCTGTAGATACTGTATTTTTAATTCTCTTATGGAGGCATGGAATTGTCCTCGAGGACACATACTATTTTGATGGATGCGATGATTACGTTACTTTCGGTTCCTGAGAAATTTTATATGTTTTGACTCTAGACATTTCTAATTTTGTGCTATTCATAAGTTTTGCTTACGCATAATTACTAAACTTACTATTTTCAGTAGACTCGACACTGACCAGTCTTCTTAAACGCTTAAAACTGAACGACTTACCTCACTAATTTAACAGGTTATTGTATTAACTTAACCAAAATAATAGTGGTCCATGACTTCACTATTTTCTATGAGACATCAAATATGTCACGTAGGTGGATTCTCATTGGGTATTAGTCCGGCGGTTTACAACAACATGCTATGTGGCAATATATCCTGTACGAGAAGGTAATAAGTAGTAGGACAATTAGGAGCAGTTGAGAGGATAAGGGATTAGTGTTCATACAGTCCCACTAACTTAGCGGACATGACTCCATTATAATTTCCATGATCATTACTTCTCAATCTGTTCAAAACTTACGAGAAATCAGTTGATAGGTGTATTATTTGTATTACTTTGATGCTTTAATTCATTGCTTTCTTCTTAGTTTTCATATCATTATACTTTGATTTTGTTTTCTTTTGAGTTTCTTAGGAGTTTTGAAGTATATTAAACCAAAGAAGAACAAAGGAGTTCCTTATAACACGAAATGAGCAAGGAAGTCAAGTTCTACAAGGGAAGAAGATCCAAAGAAAAATTCAAGTCATTCAAATTTATAATTTATTAAAACCATCTTTAAGATAACGAGAATATGAAGTGAACACAAAAAGAATGAGTTCATTCCGATTTCGTACGAAGAAGTTATGGACAAAACAGACGAAGCAAGAAAAAGTCATCTACAACATTCCAGTCGGCACAGTTCCCAACTATGCCGACTGAAGCACTTTTTCATACTGAAAACTTGGATTTTTAATCCCTAAAGTCGGCACGTTTCATTGGGAATCGACCATGCCGACTGGAGCAAGTTTGGGTACAGAATATTGGAGTTCTTTTGGTCCTAGAGTCGGCATGGTTCATGGAAATCAACCGTGCCGACTGTGGCAAACCTATGGGGTCCATTTTACGTGTTTTGACTTTTAAAAGAAGGAAAAACGGTCCCGGAAGGATTTTGATCCCTATATTTTTTGGATACTATATAAGGGGACTCCCAAGACATTAAGAAGACACTTTTGATACTTGAAAACAATAAAGAGAAAAAGGAGCTAGGGCTTGGCGTTGCGATTGAACATCACGATTTCTAGGGTTGACTTTACTTGCTTTCTTATATATTTTCCATGGATTTTGAGAAATCCATGATGAATTAAACCTTTCTTATTGTTTAAGGATGTAACCTAAAGTCATGCACATGTTATTTAATTAATGCATTAGTTTTGTTATTCACTCTTCTGTATATCGTTCAAGTTTTACTATGTATAACAATTATTTGATTATGTTCATATAATATGATTAGTTATTTCGCATGTTTGAGTCGTGAATTAAATATCTTAATAACTTCTCTATAGCTAACTAGGAGTCTTAGGTAATGTTATCAAGCCCTAATACCTAGTAGTAATTTGTGATCACTAGCGGTGCGAATCATGAAGAGAGTCACAAGTAAAACTTGGCCTAGGTTGAATATTCCACGATTGTGTTTGTATTGCCTATGAGTAAACCGTATCACAAAATCTAAAACTTTATTCAAATTGAATCTCTTAGCGATAAAGCATTAGGTTTTGGTATAAAAGAATTCATATATTAGCGATTTCAATATTTGTTGAGTAGTGGAGACGTAACGAAGTGTTGACACCGATTGGGGATACTTTAGGGTTATTGGTAACATGAGAGAGTCAATGATGATATTGATGTTTGATTGCATGACATGTGTAATAATGGACGATGAATTCCTTAACTAGTCTTCTCCTATAATATTTTCTTAAACACTTTCAGTTTAAATCTTAGTTTAAATTACTTTGAACAACAAAACCCCCCTGTTTACATAAGTAATCAAAATAACTTGACAATCCATATCTCCCTGAGGAACGAACTTGTTCTTACTACTATATTCTAATTCATATTTATGAAGTAAAGAACTTGAAAATAATTTTGCTTGGCTAACAACCGACCAAATTTTGGCGCCGCTGCCGGGGAGGCATAGAGGATTGTTATTTTATTTTTGATTTCTTATCTTTAGTTTTTAATTTAGTTTTGAGAATTGTTATTCAGGTACTTATCTTCTGGATCCTTAACCAAAACCTAATCCGAGCATGTCGGGTTTCCACAAATTGGAATCCAGACTCGGAGAGGGACTGTACTGAAAGATAAACTAGAAGACATACAAGAGAAAGCAATGGGTGACACGAACCGTACACTCAAGGACTTAGCTTCTCACAAGTTGGATACGCAGCAATGGTGTATCCAACCAACATCTACATTTGAGATCAAGCCAGGGTTGATCCGTAAGCTAACAAAGTTTCATGGAATGGCTAATGAAGATCCAAACAAGCATTTAATGGATTTTCATAACATAGTCATGGCCATGCTACCAAAGGATACAAATGCATATGAAGATATATTACACATTTTTCCATTATCTTTGATGGACACTGCTAAGGAATGGTTGTACTATTTACCTTCGGGCAGTGTTACAACTTGGACTAGTTTGAAGAAACTCTTCTTAGAGAGATACTTTCCTGCATCAAAAGAAACTCAGATTCGGAAAGAGATTTGTGGTATTAAGCAGATGGAAGAAGAAACATTGTATGAATGCTGGGAACGTTACAAGAGATTGTTTAGCTGCCCGCACATAAATTCAGTGATTTATTGATCATCCAGTACTTCTACGAGGGACTTCAGGCAAGTGACATGAATCTTCTTGACGCTGCAGGTGGTGGTGCATTAGTGAACAAAACAGTAACTCAAGCTAAAGAATTAATTGAGAACATGGTAGCAAATTCTAAATTTGTGGGTCAGAACCACTCTTTAGGAGAGTTAATGAAGTTGGTGAGTCTACTGAAGTTCGTCAACAGATAGGCAACCTAATGACGATGATGCAACAAATCGCAACCGTAGTATTTCCACCATCATATTCCTCCATCTATGAAGAGAGTCATGAACAAGCCATTCCACTCTTTCCAAATCAGCATAGGCAGTATGATCCTTTATCCAACACTTACAATCCAGGATGGAGAGATCACACTAATTTTAGCTATGCAAACAAGCAAGCTACGGTTCAACAACTTACTTTCAACCGCCAGAATGGGTATCAACAAAAACAATCTCAGTCGCACCAACAACCAAATCAGGGTTCTAGCACGGATGACAAGCTCAGTACAATTAATTCATGTTTCAACAGAGCTAACAGAAGACGGATAACACAATCAAGGAGTTGCAAACACAGGTTGGGAAAGTGAGTTGAACCAGTTGAAGACACAAAATAGTGGGAAACTCTCTTCTCAACCTCTTAACCTAAGGGAAAATATCAATGCTGTGACATTAAGAAGTGGTACACAAACTGTTCAACCCGAAGATGCTGCGAAAAACAAAGACCTTAAGGGGCCGGTTTTGGAGAAAAAGATTACTGACTCTTCTCATATCGATGAGGTATCTAAAGAAAACTCGAAACCTCCTATTTCAACTTGTGTTCCTCCTTTACCTTTTCCTCGCAGATTTGCTAACTCTAAAAGGGCGTAACAAGATAAGGAAATCTTAGATATTTTCAAGAAGATTCATGTGAATATTCCACTCATAGATGCGATAAAACAAGTACCTAAATATGCGAAAATTCTGAAGAAATTGTGCACCAATAAACAAAGATTAACCGGCAATGAGGTAATGCGAGTGGGGGAGAATGCTTCATCTATTTTGCAAAAGAAACTCTCACTCAAATATAAAGATCCCGGTAGTTTTGACATTCCTATTGTTATTGGTAAAACAACGTTTAACAAAGCTATGCTTGATTTGGGAGCATCAGTAAATATTATGCCTGCATCTATATATGAATCTATTAACTTAAGACCTTTGAAAGAAACTGGAATAGGTTTACAATTAACTGACCGTTCTAATAAATACCCTAGAGGTATTATTGAAGATGTGCTTGTGCAGGTTAATCACCGTTCTAATAAATACTCAAGCTTTTAGACGTGGGAGTTATCTACCCCATTTCTGATAGCAAGTGGGTGAGCCATTGCAAGTTGTACCAAAGAAATCGGGCGTTAAAGTGGTGCAGAATAATAAAAACGAACTTGTCCCAACTCGTGTTAAAACCGGTTAGAGGGTTTGTATAAATTACAAAAAAGTTAATACAATCACTAGAAAAGATCACTTCCCTTTACCTTTTATGGATCAAATATTAGAAAGATTGTCTGGACAATCTTATTATTGTTTTCTTGATGGTTATTCAGGTTACAATCAGATTGCTATAACACCGGAGGATCAAGAGAAGACTACTTTTACTTGTCCTTTCGGAACATTTGCATACATAAGGATGCCTTTTGGGTATAATGCACCCGCTACCTTCCAAAGGTGTATGGTAAGTATCTTTTCAAATTATATGGAAAACATTATCGAAGTCTTTATGGATGATTTCAGTGTGTATGATGATTCATTTGATTTGTGCTTGGATAACCTTACACTAATTCTTAAACGATGTGTTGAAACTAATCTTGTGCTAAATTGGGAGAAGTGCCACTTTATGGTAATTCATGGCATTGTTTTAGGACATAGTATATCTTCTAAAGGCTTAGAAGTTGATAAATCTAAGATAAATCTTATTCTTGCTCTTACCTCTCCCACTACGGTAAGGGAAATTCGTGCTTTTCTTGGTCATGCAAGATTTTATCGTAGGTTTGTCAGGAATTTTTCAAGGTTGCATCACCATTATGCCATTTATTGCAAAAGGACGTGGTTTTTAACTTTGACGAGAAGTGTTTGGCGGCATTCAATCATTTGAAAGAACTTTTGATTACAACCTCTATCATTAGACCACCGGATTAGAGCAAGCTTTTTGAGCTAATGTGCGATGCCAGTGAATATACAGTTGGTGCAGTATTAGGCCAACGTACTGGGAAACTATCTCACACTATTTATTATACTTCCAGCATGTTGAATAAGGCACAACAGAATTATACGACCATGAAAATTAGTTGCTAGCCATTGTATTTGTATTGGAGAAATTTCATTCTTATTTGCTTGGTACAAAAGTTATTATGTACTCTGACCATGCAACACTTAGGTATCTACTTGCAAAGAAGAAAGCGAAACCAAGGCTTATACGATGGATATTGTTTCTACAAGAATTTGACATAGATCAAAGATAAGAAAGGCATTGAGAATACTGTTGCAGATCACTTGAGTCGTCTTACTGTAGACGAAGAAACTATCCCATTATGTGAAAGTTTTCCAGATGAGCAATTATTCTCAATACAGGTTGCGGAACCATGGTATGCTGATATTGTCAATTATTTGGTTTTTAAACAAATCCTGAAGAACTTGTCTCGTTCTGAGAGAGACAAACTTAAGAGAATATATAATCAATATTTATAAGATGATCCATACTTATGAAATCATTGTTCAGACCAAGTAATACAAAAATGCGTATCCGAATCTGAATTTCAGTCTATATTATCTTTTTGTCATTCTTATGCCTGTTGAGGACATTTTGGGTCCAAAAGAACTGCACTTAAGGTACTTGAGAGTGGTTTCTATTGGCCCACTCTATTTAAAGATGCATATATATTTTGCACTACTTGTGATAGATGCCAAAGAACATGCAATCTAGGTGCTCGAAATCAAATGCCACAGACTCCCATAATCTTCATTGAAGTATTTGATGTTTGGGGAATTGATTTTATGGGTCCTTTTGCTAATTATTTTAGTAAATTTTATATCCTACTTCCTGTCAATTATGTCTCAAAATGGGTGGAAGCTAAAGCCACCCCGATTAATGATTCTAAAGTGGTTACAGATTTTGTTAAAGAATATATTTTTGCAAGGGTTGGAACTCCAAGAGCCATAATCAGTGATGGAGGGACACACTTTGGAAACAATTTCTTACAAGTCTTGTTAAATAAGTACAACATCACTCACAAGATTGCAACACCGTATCATCCACAGACTAACGGGCAAGTGATGTGTTTTAGAATAGTGGTAAAAAGTGTTCGATTCTCGAACTTG
>JAJJMC010002143.1:873759-904100 GCA_023531435.1 Papaver californicum | reverse complement strand
TGATTTTGATTCTTGATTGTTAAATGGGGAATCACTTTGATCTCTTTCACTTTATAGTTCTTTACCAACAATTCTAACTTCTTAGTTTAGGAAATTTCCAAAGAAGATGCAAGTTTCCAAATTTCAACCCAATTTCCTATTTCACGCTGCATGAAGAATAAAAATTCTTCTTCCCGCCCAAATTTTCAATTTGAATTTTGGGTGCATTAATCCTTGGGTGCCTTTATAAATCAATTGGGGTGCCTTAATCCAATGTGAAGGTGCTTTTAACAATTCTCCAAAAATAACTAAAAAGCAATAAAAACCATAATAAGTACAAAAATAAAATACCAACAATATATAAAATTGAGATTAAATCGGACACAAAAATGTGTCTATCAGCAAGCAGAAGTTTCTAATCGAGAAGTGAAATCCATCAAAACCGTGAATCCCATAAGAAAAGATTGGAGTTTACGACTTGATAATGCATTATGAGCGTATAGGAATGCATACAAAACGCCTATCGGGATGTCTCCTTTTAGGCTTGTGTATGGTAAATCATGTCATCTTCCAGTTAAAATCGAACACAAGGCTTTTTGGGCAATTAAGCAGTGCAACAGGGAGATGGATGGTGCAGGAAAGCAAAGGTAACTTCAATTGAGTGAGATTGAAGAGATTCGAAATACAGCATATGAGAGCTCACAAATCAACAAGGAAAAGAAGAAGGCTTTTCATAATAATATGATTTCTAGAAAACAGTTTACTGTTGGAAATAAAGTTTTGATGTTTGATACTCGTCTTAGATTATTCCCTGGTAAATTGCGTTCCCGTTGGAAAGGACCTTGTGTTATCACTAATATTTTTTCTCATGGTGCTGTAGAAATTTAAAATTTAACCTCAGGAAACGAATTCAAAGTGAATGGTCATCGCTTGAAGCCTTATTATGAGAACTTTGTGCCTGAGAATGTGGAAGTGGTACAACCTGTTGATGCACTTCCTATGGAGGAGTAGCGGGAAGATGCCAAGTTGGGATGAAGACGTTAAATTAAGCGCTATTATCTCGACAACAACAGGTACATAGAAACAACATTATCATCAACAAGTGGAGCATCAAAAATTTGAAGGAAATTTGAAGACGTTAAAGGTTTATAAGCAACAATACAAGAAAGATAAAATTTCATATTCAAGTAAAGCAACAAAACAATAAGCATAATTATATATACATGTTGAAGACTTATGTACAAGAGTGAAATAAATCAAAATATGAGAGTTAGTGAAGTTCATGATATCGATACAATACAAGTTGTGAAGAATCAAGTGGTAAAGTCCTTATCCCAAGGCCATAGTAGTTTCATTATTTATTTTAATTTCAGTTTGTATTTTATTTTGAGTTCACGTTATTAAAAAAATAAAACCAAAAAAGAAAAAAGAAAAAAAGAAGAAGAAGAATTATCATTTTAGTATATATTTCCTTTTGTATTCATTCAATAAGGTCGTGGGGAAGAAGAAATCTATAAAGAAGTTTCAAGCAACAAGAATTTGAGGAAAAGAGTTACAACTGTCAAGGTTCTATGAAGTTCAAGAGTTCATCAACAACAGTTGAAGACCAAAGACTGAAGACGTTTCTATTGGATGCTGTGAGAGTGGTGTTGATTGTGAATCGGGTGAGAAGGTAAGTAAGCGTTCCTATCCTTGCATAGTGGTTGATTTCCTGAGATCAGTAGGAAAAAAAAGGTTTTTTTTCGTCCCATGTTCTATGGGATAATATCTACATATAATTCGGAAGGTTACCTTTCCTTCCCACCATTCGGAGTGTGCAGGATTTCTATCTTCACTTTTCCTTCATAATAAGAACCATAAAGTGCGTTTTCTGATTGTCAATTTCATAAAATCCTATTGGTGAGGCAAAACGCTTATTCGTCGCTCTTGAAATTGGATTCTTTCGTATGGTGGTTTTCTCCTAACTCAAGAGATAAGCATGAGAATAATGTTCTTTGGCATTTCTAACTTCTAATTGTTAGTGTGCAGAAGCTTTATGTCTTTGAAGATTTTTGGATGCATGTTCTCTGGAATGTTTGAAATTTGGAATTTGGGTTTTATGGGTATACCTCTTGTAAACCCTCACTAGACTATAACTCGTCCACTAGGGGGTTACGCATGCTGAGTGTAACCGTACCCTCAACGAAAGGGAGTTGTTTGTATTCTATTTTAGTTTTGTTAGGTAGTTTGCTCGAGGACTAGCAAAAGGAAAGTGTGGGGAAATTTGATAGGTGCGTTATTTTCATTAGTTTGATGCTCTAATTTATTTCTTTCTTTTTAATTTTCATATCATTATTCTTTGATTTGTTTTATTTTGAGTTTCTTAATAGTTTTGAAGTATATTCAACCAAAGAAGAAGAAAGGAGTTCCTTATAACACGAAATGAGCAAGGAAATCAAGTTCTACAAGTGAAGAAGAGCCAAAGACAAATTCAACTCATTCAAATTTATAAGTTATTAATACCGTCTTGAAGATAATGAGAATATGAAGTGAACAAAAAAAGAATGAGGTCATTCCGAGTTCGGACGAAGAAGTTATGGACAAAACAAACGAAAAAGAAAAAGTTGTCTACAACATTTCAGTCGGCACGGTTCCCAACTATGCCGACTGGAGCACTTTTTCATATAGAAAACTTGGATTTTTAATCCCTAAAATAGGCACGGTTTATTGGGAATTGACCATGCCGACTGGAGCAAGTTTGGGTACAGAAAATTGGAGTTCTTTTGGTCCTAGAGTCGGCACGGTTCATGGAAATCAACCGTGCCGACTGTGGAAAACCTATGGGGTCCATTTTACTTGTTTTTGACTTCTAAAAGGAGGAAACACGGTCCCGGAAGGATTTTGATCCCTATATTTTGTGGATACTATATAAGGGGACTCCCAAGACATTAAGAAGATACTTTTGACACTTGAAAACAATAAAGAGAAGAAGGAGCTAGGGCTTGGCGTTGCGATTGAACATCACGATTTCTAGGGTTTACTTTACTTGCTTTCTTATATATTTTCCATGGATTTTGATAAATCCATGATGAATTAAACCTTTCTTATTTAAGGATGTAACCTAAAGTCATGCACATGTTATTTAATTAATGCATTAGTTTTGTTATTCACTCTTCTGTATATCGTTCAAGTTTTACTATGTATAACAATTATTTGATTATGTTCATATAATATGATTAGTTATTTCGCATGTTTGAGTCGTGAATCAAATATCTTAATAACTTCTCAAGAACCCTAATACCTAGTAGTAATTTGTGATCACTAGTGGTGCGAATCGTGAAGGCAGTCACAAGTAAAACTTGGCCTAGGTTGAATATGCCACAATTGTGGTTGTATGGCCTATGAGTAACCCGTCTCACATAATCTAAACTTTCTTCAAATTGAATCTCTTAGCGATAAAGCATTAGGTTATTTGGTAGAAAGGAAATCATTTATTAGCGATTGCAATATTTGTTGAGTAGTTGAGAGGTAACGAAGTGTTGACACTGATTGGAGATACTTTAGGGTTATTGGTAACATGAGAGAGTCAATGATGATATTGATGTTTGATTGCATGGAATAACATGTGTAATGATGGAAGATGAATTCCTTAACCAGTCTTCTCTTATAATATTTTCTTAAGCACTTTCAGTTTAAATCTTAGTTTAAATTACTTTGAACAACAAAACCCCATGTTTATATAAGTAATCAAAATAACTTGACAACCCATATCTCCCTGAGGAACGAACTTGTTCTTGCTGCTATATTCTAATCCATATTTGTGATGTAGATAACTTGAAAATAATTTTGCTTGGCTGACAACCGACCAAATTTTGGCGTCACAACTTGGGAGGCATAGAGGATTGTTATTTTGTTTTTGATTTCTTATCTTTAGTTTTTAATTTAGTTTTGAGAATTGTTTTTCAGGTACTTATCTTCTGGCTCCTAAACCAAAACCTAATCCGAGCCTGTCGGGTTTCCACATATTGGAATCGAGACTCGGAGAAGGACTGTACTGAAAGATAAACCAGAAGACATACAAGAAGAAGCAATGGGTGATGTGAACCGTAGACTCAAGGACTTAGCTTCTCACAAGTTGGATACGCAACAATGGTGTATCCAAACAACATCTATATTTGAGATCAAGCCATGGTTGATCCGTGAGCTACCAAAGTTTCATGGAATAACTAATGAAAATCCAAACAAACATTTAATAGATTTTCATAAAATAGTCATGGCCATGCTACCAAAGGATACAAATGCATATGGAGTTATGTTACACGCTTTTCCATTATATTTGATGGACACTGCTAAAGAATGGTTGTACTATTTACCTTCGGGCAGTGTTACAACTTGGACTAGTTTGAAGAAACTCTTCTTAGAGAGGTACTTTCATGCATCAAAGGCAACTTATATTCTGAAAGAGATTTGTGGCATTAAGAAGATGGCAGGAGAGACATTGTATGAATGATGGGAACGTTGCAAGAGATTGTTTAGCTGCCAGAACATCAATTCAGTGATTTATTGATCATCTAGTACTTCTACAAGGGTCTTCAGGCAAGTGATAAGAATCTTCTCGACGCTGCAGGTGGTGCATTAGTGAACAAAATAGTAGCTCAATCTTGAAAGTTAATTGACAATATGGCAACAATTTCTCAACAATTCTCAAGTCGTTGGTCAGAACCACTCGTCGGGAGAATTAATAAATTTGGGGAGTCTACTAAAGTTTGTCAACATATAGGCAACCTAACAACGATTATGCAACAAATCGCAGTAGTAGTATTGCAACCATCATCTTCTTACATCTATGAAGAGAGTCATGAACAAGCCAATGTACTCTTTCCAAATCAGTAGAGGCGGTATGATCCCTTCTCCGACACTTACAATCCAGGATGGAGAGATCACCCGAACTTTAGCTATGCAAACAAGCAAGATGCAGTTCAACAACCTACTTTCAACCTCCAGAATGGGTATCAACAACAACAATCTCAGCAGCACCAATAACCTAATCAGGGTTCTAGCACGGATGACAAGCTCAATACAATTATATCCATGTTTTAACATAGCCAATAGAAGACGGATAACGCATCAAGGAGTTTCAAACACAGGTTGGGTCAATGAAAATTGAGTTGAAACAGTTGAAGACAGGGAATAGTGGGAAACTCCCTTCTCGACCTCTTAATCCAAGGGAAAAATTCAATGATGTGACATTGAGAAGTGTTACACAAACTGTTTCAACCTGAAAATGCTGCGAAGAAAAAAGACCCTAAGGGGGCCGGTTTTGGAGAAAGAGAGTACTGACTCTTCTCAAACCGATAATATACGTAAATTAAACTGTAAACCTCCTGTTTCAACTTATTTTCCTCCTTTACCTTTTCCTCGCAGGTTTGCTAACTCTAAAGGGGCGGAATAAGATAAGGAGATCTTAGATATTTTTAAGAAGATTCATGTTAATATTCCACTCATGAATGCGATAAAACAAGTGCCTAAATATGCGAAAATTCTGAAGGACTTGTACACCAACAAACAAAAATTAACCGACAATGAGGTAATGAGAGTGGGGGAGAATGTTTCATCTATTTTGAAAAAGAAATTCCCACTCAAATATAAAGATCTCGGTAGTTTTGACATTCTTATTGTTATTGGTAACACAATGTTTAACAAAGCTATGCTTGATTTAGGAGCATCAGTAAATGTTATGCCTGCATCTATATATGAATCTCTTAACTTAGGACCTTTGAAAGAAACTGAAATAGTTTTACAATTAGCTGACCGTTCTAATATATACCCTACATGTATTATTGAAGATGTGCTTGTGCAGGTTAATCGGCTAGTCTTTCCAGCAGATTTCTGTGTGCTAGAGATGACAGATGGATCAACTGATTTGTCTATACCGTTGCCACTTGGACGTCCATTCATGTGAACGGTGAAAACAAAAATTTACTTCTATGAATTTGATGGAGAAATAATACATTTCAACATTAATGAGGCGATACGATATCCAAGTGACGTCCACTATTGCTTCTCCATTGATGTTATCGATGACTTAGCCCAGAGGATGTTTAATTTGAGTGGCACATATATTTTGGAACTAGTGATAGCAAAGCCACTTGATAAGGGTTTAGAGTAAAGTGATGAGATTAAAGAAACCACTGATTCTTGATAGGCGCTTAATTTATATATTTTTACCAACTAATTTATATTTGGTAGTACTTTCATTTGTACTAATAATGTAGTTTTATTATTTTTATAGGTACTATACATAAAATCCGAAGTTACGAAAAAACTAGCTCAAACGGAATAAAATTATCAGCTGCTCGCCACTGGTATATAAAGTCCAAAGAGTTGGGTCCGGTGGATTTTTGTAGGTTGATGCAAACAAAAAATGAGATGGGCGTCACTCTTCAGTATTGTCTCTGGACACGTGAACAATGTCTATTGCTTTGGTTATGGTACGTGAGATATAAAAGATTATAGAGGAGAGAACAATTGGAGTTGCTGTTATGGTTAGTAGGTGGTGTCTTGGCGTGAAGTGGGTCTGTTGAAAGAAAAGACGAAGTGGGGCTGGTTGGTGTGAGACAAAGTAAGTGATGTGGCTGTTAAGCACATGAAGGAAGTGAGTGGCTAGTAGGGGACAAAGTCTGTGATGGGTGAGTTTCATCCATTCACGTGATATGTTTAGAAGAAGTCAAAAATAAAGGGAGGTGGAAGTACTCACGCGGGAGGAAGAAGAGCCTATGGTAGTACGGTTAGGAGATGGATTTTTAGGTTTTGCTTTTGGATGAGTCTGACGGTGATGGAGTAGGTGTACAGGTTGGGATAGGTGATTGGTTAAGAAAGAAAAAGAGGTATAAATAGGAAACGACAAATTGTTAGAAGAGAGCTTCTTTTTCTTCTTCTAGGTTTTCTTTTGGGGGAAGCGAGGAGATAGGGAGAGGTAAAAGAGAGAGAGAGGGAAGAAAAGGTGGAGAAGGGATTGGAGAGGCTGACACCGAGGGGAGAAAAAGGACGGAGACTGTTAGGATTTGAAGTGGAAGAAAATTAGAACATGAGACAGAGGTTGACGCCGCATACAAAAGAGTTTTGGACGGTTCGGTGTTTCTTTGGGAGACAAAGTTCCTAGAGGTGAAAAGCCAGAAGAGGACGAGTTCGCTGGAGATTTCTGGGTGGAGATTTTGACGACAGCTTTGAATAGTGAAATTTCTCTATCTCTACTTGTGTTGATTATATATTTTATGGGTTTTATGAAATCCATCTCCATGTCTCACTGATTTTTGTGACTACAGTTTTGGGTAGAAACCAATTTTGATTATGGAAAATTTATAAATAAATGGTTTAAATGTTTAGTAATTTATCTTAATTATTAGCTTGATTAATTATTGCATAAATAGTAGATTTGATCATATATGCTTTCCGTTTGATATGCCGTTCTTGGATTAGATTCTTAGACGGTGTATGCAATCAAATAGATATTTGATTCTTTGAAACTTTATATTGGTTAGATAGTTCTACTGATTGTTTATGCTTTTAATTTGATATTCCATGCTTAATAACATTAGATGGGATGTACTTTTCGATTGATAAACAATTCTTTAGAAATGTCAACTTGGAAGCGAAGAAAATTACAGTGGTGAAACAATAATTTTGGGGATTAGATGTGAGTTCTATATATCAAATTGGTGAAAACCGAAAACCCTAGTGCTCCCTCTAATTGGTCACATTGTATTTTATTTTTTCTTGTTCATTAGAATTTCTGAAAATCCAAAATTATTATTACTGATTAGTTTAATTGAGATATTAATTGCAGTATTGTCCCCGTTCCCTGTGGGTTCGACCCGTACTTGCCGTTGTCTGCATTGTAGACACCATGCGATTGCGGTTATATATATATGGTATTCCAAAATCCTACCAATTTTTGGTACCGCTACCGGGGAGCTGTTGTGGAATATTATAATTAATATTTTTGTTTTTCTAATCATAGTTTAGGTTTTTATTTTATTTATTTTTATTTTTGTATATGTTTTTATTTTTCTTTTAGGATGTTTAGTTCTATTTGACTTGTTTTGTTTTTTAGTATCTCTTTTCAGGTACTTTTCCGAGGATGATTAATCTTTAACAAGAGATGACTCTTATGCAGGAGACGTCATCTAAGATGACACTGAGGGAATATATAAATCGCTCACGGCATAATGTAGTTCTTGCTTCACCTAAGGTAAGTGAAGAATCACCTCTAATGATATATGAGAAATATTATAAACACAGACCGCTTAGTTTGGAACAAAGATTAAGAGTTCTGGCATGCCAGAGATTATATGCTGATGATGATGATCAGTCTTGTAGTGACTCTCAGTTCAATACATAATATATTGATAACCGTGTGGATGATTGTGTAGATGATTTGCCTAATTCCATAGATGAATCAATCTCACAAGATCATTCCCCGACTTAGAGGTTGTTTCTAGACCCTTAGACCTCCAAAAATTACCTAATTTAGGGTTAGAATTGTGTGCTTCTCAAGTTTTGTTGGATCACTTTGCATCCAGATACCCAAAGGACTTGCCTGTTCTTGACACCGTGCACAACCGATTAATATTTCCCCAATCCTAATTTTATCCCCATATTATGTTCTTTACGCACTTCCAAGTGTAGTAAAATCTTGGTTTGGGGGTAATCCCTTATTTTTGATAGTTTCAATGTCTCCATTTTGCCAAAATATAAGTGTGAAACTGTCATTTGTATATCGTATTTTGGGTTGATCCCTAAATTTTCAAGTTGTTAGTGTATGAGGATTCTTTCTATACATATCCAGTAGGTAGAGATTTTTATTTTCTTGTTTTTATTTTCTTCTTAGGATTTTTGTTTACTTTTATTTTTATTTTTAGTGTTCTTTGTTATTACTATAGTTTGAAGTGTGTTATAGAGAATATTGCTTTTCTTGTGTCAATCAGGTGAGACGTTCCAATCCATTCTCTTTGATTTACATTTGATTCTCTTATTTATATTTATTGCATACCATTATAGGTTGCACGGTTTGAAACATTGAGGACAATGTTAAATTTAGGTTTAGGGGTAGAGTTTCCGAAAATATATCCCAATAAGAAACTCCGAAATTTAGAAACTTGTGAATTATTCAGGAGGACATTAACCATTCTAGGTAGATGGAAACATAGCTCTTATCTATATGAATTGGTGTACTCAGCTGAATGGTCTATTCATATCTGAATGCACTCAGGTGTTAGAAATAACATGATAATCATTGAACAAGCATATCTCGGAATCATCATAACCATATCACTTTCTATTTTTATTTTTGCACTAAATGATTTGGTGGGGCCCTAGTATTTCCATAAGGTGGTAGCTCGGATGTATTAGAATTTTAATTTTGTTGGAAAAAAATAAATTAAAATTGACACTTTTATAGCAATATGTGTGTGTTTTCCCTGTATCCGTTGCCTAAGCAAGCGTGGAATGTAGGATCCATGAGAACTATCATGTAATCTGCTGAAAAGGAGCATGAGCTTAGACTCAAAAGATCTAATCATGTAGTCATAAAGAAAAAGATTTAAAAAAAGAAAAAAAAAGAATATTATGTATATAAATAATAAAAATAGGAGCATCCGAGCCGGACTTTATACTAATATTTTGGGAAACACCGTTCTCTGCTTCCATTCCATTAGAAATTGAACCTGACTCGGCAAACAATGTTCTTACGGTTCACGTCATTGGATTCAAATAGGCCCCCTTTTCTCTCTGTGTTTGAATTTGATTGATTTCGAGCAATGTGAATTTTTATCCAGTTTCGGATGTTCAATGATTATTTGAGTAGAGTTTTGCATTCTTACATGAATTTTAGTAAGCTGAGTGCAAACTCGTGTACAACAATTGGATTCATACAGGGTAATGATTCATATAGCTGAAGAATTTATTATGCCAACTAAATAGCTTGTTTAGTGTTTATCCTTAATTGTTCACAGGTAGTTGAAATTTGGAGTAAAAGGTTTTGTGGATATACCTCTTGTAAACCCTCACGAGACAAAACTCGTCCGCTAAAGACACTTAGGGGTTTAAAGGCTTACTACATATGCTAAATGTAGTCGCGATTCCTGCGAAAGTGAGTTAGGATTTTTATTTTATTTTTAGATTAGTTTTGCTCGAGGACTAGCAAAATATAGGTTTGGGGGTATTTGATAGGCACTTAATTTATATATTTTTACCAACTAATTTATATTTGGTAGTACTTTAATTTGTACTAATAATGTAGTTTTATTATTTTTAAAGGTATTATACATAAAATCCGAAGTTACGAAAAAACTAGCTCAAACGGAATAAAATTATCAGCTGCTCGCCACTGGTATATAAATTCCAAAGAGTTGGGTCCAGTGGATTGTAGGTTGATGCAAACAAAAAATGAGATGGGCGTCACTCTTCAGTATTGTCTCTGGACACGTGAACAGTGTCTATTGCTTTGGTTATGGTACGTGAGATATAAAAGATTGTAGAGGAGAGAGCAATTGGAGTTGCTGTTTGGTAAAGCACTCGGTGAAGTATTGTTGTTTGATAAAGCACTAGGTGAAAGAATAGAGCCAACAGACGTTGTCAGGTGAGAGGTGACGTCTAAGACAAGTAGGTGGTCGGTGATTGAAGCAGGTGAACTAAAAGAGAGGGTGTCTGTCTTCTTTAGAGTTTTGGAGAATTGAAAGAGAGGCAGGATATGGTTAGTAGGTGGTGTCTTGGCGTGAAGTGAGTCAGTTGAAAGAAAAGAAAAAGTGGGGCTGGTTGGTGTGAGACAAAGTAAGTGATGTGGTTGTTAAGAACATGAGGGAAGTGAGAGGCTAGTAGGGGACAAAGTATGTGATGGGTGAGGTTCATCCATTCACGTAATATGTTTAGAAGAAGTCAAAAAGAAAGGGAGGTGGAAGTACTCACGTAGGAGGAAGAAGAGCCTATGGTAGTACGGTTAGGAGATGGCTTTTTAGGTTTTGCTTTTGGATGAGTCTGACGGTGATGGAGTAGGTGTACAGGTTGGGCAAGGTTATTGGCTAAGAAAGAAAAAGAGGTATAAATAAGAAAAGAAAAAGTCTGAGAAGAGAGCTTCTTTTTCTTCTTCTAGGTTTTCTTTTGGGGGAAGAGAGGAGATAGGGAGAGGTGAAAGAGAGAGAGAGGGAAGCAAAGGTGGAGAAGGGATTTGAGAGGCTGACACCGAGGGGAGAAAAAGGACGGAGACTGTTAGGAACTGAAGTGGAAGAAAAGTAAAACAGGAGACAGAGGCTGACGCCGCATACATAAGAGTTTTGGACGGTTCGGTGTTTCTTTGGGAGACAGAGTTCCTGGAGGTGAACAGCCAGAAGAGGACGAGTTCGCTGGAGATTTCTGGGTTGGAGGTTTTGACGACAGCTGTGAATAGTGAAATTTCTCTGTCTTACTTTTGTTGATTATATATTTTATGGGTTTTAAGAAATCCATCTCCATGTCTCACTGATTTTTGTGACTAGGGTTTTGGGTAGAAACCAATTTTGATTATGGAAAATTTATAAATAAATGGTTTAAATGTTTAGTAATTTATCTTCATTGTTAGATTGATTAATTATTCCATAAATAGTAGATTTGATCATATATGCTTTCCGTTTGATACGTCGTGCTTGGATTAGATTCTTAGAAAGTGTATGCAATCAAATAGATATTTGATTCTTTGAAACTTTATATTGGTTAGATAGTTTTACAGATTGTTTATGCTTTTAATTTGATATGCCACGCTTAATAACATTAGATGCGATATACTTTTCAATTGATAAGCAATTCTTTAGAAATGTCAACCTGGAAGCGAAGAAAATTACAGTGGTGAAACAATAATTTTTGGGATTAGATGTGAGTTCTATATATCAAATTGGTGAACACCGAAAACCTTAGTGCTTTCTCTATTTGTTTACATTGTATATTTTAACTAGCTTATTTTATTATTTTCTTGTTCATTAGAATTTCTGAAAAATCCAAAAATATTATTATTGATTAGTTTAATTGAGATATTAATTGCAGTATTGTCCCTGCTCCCTGTGGGTTCGACCTTACTTGTCGTTTTCTGCATTGTAGACACCGTTCGATTGCGGTTATTATATAGGGTATTCCAAAATCCTATCAGTTCTCTTACCTTTGAAAGAGAAAACGTTACATACATTTCTTTACGAGTATATAATGAAAAGTTATTGACATCTATCTTGCAGTCTCCAAAATTAGAACTAAAGCCTCTTCTTGATCACACAAAATACATGTATTTGGATGGTAATGAAGAGTTGCCGGTAATAGTTTCGAATGCACTAACTGAACAGAAGGAACAAAGACTTCTTCGGATGTTGAGGGAGTGCAAAGAGGCTATATGAGGGACAATTTCTGATATAAAGGGAATAATCCCTTCTACATGCATGCATAGAATACTAATTGAAGAAGGAACAAATCCTACAAGGGAGGCTCAACGGCAGTTGAATCCTCCAATGATGGAAGTAGTATAGAAAGAGATACTCAAGCTTTTAGACGTGAGAGTTATCTACCCTATTTATGATAGCAAGTGGGTGAGTCCGGTGCTAGTTGCACCAAAGAAATCAGGCGCTAAAGTGGTGCAAAATAATAAAAACGAACTTGTCCAAACTCGTGTTCAAAACGGTTGGAAAGTTTGTATAAATTACAAAAAACTTAATGCAACCACTAGAAAAGATCACTTCCCTTTACCTTTTATAGATCAAATATTAGAAAGATTGTCTGGAAACTCTTATTACTGTTTTCTTGATGGTTATTCATGTTACAATCAGATTGCTATAACACCGGAGGATCAAGAGAAGACTACTTTTACTTGTCCTTTCAGAACATTTGCATACAGAAGGATGCCTTTTGGTTTGTGTAATGCACCCGCTACCTTCCAAAGGTGTATGGTAAGTATCTTTTCAGATTATGTGGAAAATATTATCGAAGTCTTTATGGATGATTTCAGTGTGTATGAAGATTCATTTGACTTGTGCTTGGATAACCTAACATTAATTCTTAAATGATGTGTTGAAACTAATCTTGTGATAAATTAGGATAAGTGCCATTTTATGGTAACTTATGGCATTTTTTTAAGCATATTATATCTTCTAAAGGCTTAGAATTTGATAAAGCTAAGATCGATCTTATTCGTGCTCTTACCCCTCCCACTACGGTGAGGGAGATTCGTACTTTTCTTGGTCATGCAAGATTTTATCGTAGGTTTATCAAGGATTTTTCCAAGGTTGCATCACCATTATGCCATTTATTACATCAACTGAAAAGATCAACAACACGCTGTTACCCAGTTGAACGTCTTTTGAAGAAAACGATAGACTGCTATCCATGACTAAAGAGAAAGGTAAATTTCCGAGAATGAATCCCTTTACTGATTTTATCAACAAATCTCTTATAACTACCTCTGTCCTGATCCATCCCCATGGCATGAGGGAATATAATTTCGTGACAAGTTATGACGCCGAAAGAAGGGTTATTTAATATTCATCGTTGTTGTCAACAATTAACATGGGAGGTTAGCAGTGAGCTCCCCACCCTGAATGTAATTATAACACGTAAATGAGCGATGAAGAGATTAAGGACGGTCTGCATCAATTACAAGATGAAACTGACTCCACTGCTGATGCTCTCGAGACTGTTAATATTGGGACAGAAGAAGTTCAAGGCTTGTCTATATCAGGTCAACTCTATCCCCATAGAAGCGAGCGAGGCTCGTGGGCCTTTTCAAAGGTCATTAGGATGCGTTTTCCTGGACTTACGAAGAAATTCCAGGCCTCGGCGATAAGTTGGTCACTCATCATTTGCACATCATTCATGGCTACAAACCTGTCAAGCGACAACCGAGAAAATTCAGGCATAAGACTGAGGAGCAGATCAAGATTCAAGTTTAGAAACTACTCACTGCAGGATTCATCAAACCTATTCAACACCCTACTGTTTTAGGGTTAAAACAAATATACTGCAAAATGGTATTTTCGGTTAGGTTCAATAGATCAAGCTCAAATAGGACGAGCCTAAACCAAGAAATGGTCGTTCATGTCCTGCTTCGATTACAAAGATGGAAAGGATTAGGGTAGGTCTTAGGGAGGGAAGAAAAGAAGGTTGAGAAAATATCAGTGTGATAATGTATGGAAAAGAAAGTTGATTCTCTAAGAATCACTAATTTTGTAGGTTTTGTTTCTCCAAACTGGTTATCTTGTCTTTCATGTGTTTTCTGTCTTCTTTTTGAATAGATAAAAATTATTTATTTATATTTTAAAGAGGACACACTGATTTCTCGTAAGTCAGGGAAGTTAGGGAGAGATGGAAAAGTGATGATTGTAGTGGGGTGGTGCCCGGAAAGTAGAGAAGACATGTCTGACCACTATTCCTCATCCTCTCAACTGCTCTGTAACCGCCTACTTCTTGTTACCTTCTTGTTCGTGGGGGTTGTGTCACCACCCAAGATGCCGTAGACCGCCAGACCAATACCACAATGAGAATCCCCCCATGTTGTATTTGATATCTTGTAGAAATAGTGAACTCATAAGCCACTATGGTTTTGATTAAGTCAGGTAAATTCAAATGACTTGCTAAGTCAGTGAGACAAATTGTGTGACTCACTGGATTGATAGTCAGACTGATTAATGTCGAGTCTGGGAAGTTCAATGGCCATATACTTTCTTGAAAGTAATGTGGCATATTTAATGACTAAGTATTAGCTCAGAAACGACTTATTGTAAGTCTAAGAGGCATTTTAGGCCAAATGTTGTAGAGGGATCCGTGAGCAAGGAGACCCACTGGAATTCGTATAAGACTATGTTGGACCTCCATTGAGAATAAAGGCGTAAAGTAGCTAGCAAAACTAGCACTAGCTACTTAGCCAAATAAGAATGTGCTAACTCTCTTAATGTAAAAGGCTAATGTGCTAACGTCTCAGAAATGAGACCAATATGCACAACTTCTGGTAAATATTAATTGGATTAGGGCTAGGAAGCTAGTGTCAAGGAGGATCAAAGTTATCACTTCAATTGAATAAATTAGTTAGCTTTAAAGTCAATATGCTTGTGGCTAAGTCGCTAAGTATGGCTCTGCTAAGTAAAGGGCGTATTAGACATGGCCATTATCCAGGAATGTGCTAGGCATGCCTGAAAAGCATAAGGCCCAAGGATGTTGGGGTTGGTAGTGATGTATGGGAGCTAGGGTGCGTTTGACTCTGGAAGAGCATTGGAGAAGCTAGCTACACATAGGATCTAGGACGTATAGGCCTTAGACGTTGAGTCTAGCTAGGGACGCAGAGGAGCTATGGCGCTAAGGAGTTAGCCAGGGATGCGAAGGAGCTATACTGACGCTAGCTAGGGGCGCATCGGCCTTAGAGGCGCATAGGCCTCAACGATGTGCATGGCTGACTAGGGGCGTATTGGAGATAGGACGTGCATGAGCTTTGGTTAGGGACGCGCTAGGAGGCAAGGCAACCAAATAGAAGGCCAAGGGTGCCAGGGTGAAGCTAAGGGCTTCACGGAGAAGCCATGGGAGTGGCTTTAGAGGCGCATAGGCCTTTTGGCGTATTTGGATACTAGGGTTAGTGCATTTGGCGCCAGGATTAGGGTTAGCACTTTGGTGCTAGGGTTTAGGTGCCAAGGTGGTGATTAGGGATGCACAAAGGTCGGTTCGGCTCGGTTATTGGCATAGCCGAGTAACTGTACCTCCCTATGGTCGGTTCTCTACCTGTGTACCTGGACCCTATATTACTCGGTTCGTTTCTGGAACCGTACCCGTTTGTTAGGTTCGGTTCCAGTCTGGTACCTATTCAAAGTTCAACATCAAAATCTTGTGAGCTAAACACGCTGTTAGGCTCGAGACTTCTGGGGCTAGTTACCTCATCGAGAAAATCTTCATTGAATGGAGACACTGTTTTTCCTGATGGATGACGCATGGACTTCAGTTGCTTCCCAAGAAGAAATAGGGTTTCCTGACATTCTGCAAGTTTTTCAGCAACAACTGAAATCTCTCTCTCCTGCAACAACAAAAGAAAATTGCTTCAGGTTTACAATCTTTTGGAACATTCTTCTAGAGAACGTAGTTTATATCAATGAAGATAATTAAAATGCCCATGAAGGTACAGTCCGACTCAAAGTCAGTTACACATAGTTTTATAGTGAATAATATTCCTTGGTGCTTCCTTGCAAGATGGAGAAAAATAAGCAATAAGTTTGTTTGTCTCAAATTCAGACATGCTTATAGAGGAGTGAACTTCTCTGTGGATCAACTTGCAAAGAAAGGTGTAAATTTGGATCAAGGTTACAAAGGCCAGATTTTATAACTTGCCTTAAATATCCATCTAGTTCATACTTTAGGTTCAAATGAATTGTAATCCTTTGGTTGCTTGTATTGTCAGGTTTGTCTGACTTCATTGTTTTGTAATTTTTTTGCCTTTTAAATGAAAATTGGTTTGTTTCGTAAAAAAAAAAACAATGACCATGAAGGAAAAACATAATGAGCTTTCTTATAGTGAAGTACGTCATTCGATTTACTCATTGTTACTAAAAGTACTACTACAATCCATAAAAACTTTATGCTCTGAAGGAAACAGATTCAAGTTTTCAAAATCATGTAAACATCACTAAGGTCTTGACAAGAACCATGTATGATATCCAGTCTCTAGCTCCTTTAAGTTTGACTGATGCACACTATGAAGGGGAAAATTTTGAATCCTCAATGGATTAACAAAGGAAAACTTATATTTGTACCTGTTTGGCTTTGTTTTTTTCATCAGCTGCAGATGCTTCACACCTCGAGCAGTTGTCACTCCTTCACAGAAACAAGAAAAGACGTGTTAGATTAAAACCACAGATTAAGCAAGAACATACCCATGTAATATAAAAGGAGAGGAAAAATTGTCAAGACATGTAATTAACGATCACAACCGGTATATTCGGTTCGATACGACTCGGTTTTTAGGTAAAACAAGTACCTGGTACCTGGGTATAGTCGGTTCTCTATTTTTGTCCTTGTACCTGTCATGAGCTCCTCGGTTTCGGTCCGGTTCTATCCCGGTTCTCTCGGTTCCGGTCGGTTCCTGTGCATCCCTAGTGGTTATATGTTGGCTAAGGCCTTAATAGGCTAAAATGTGTTAGCTAAGACCATTTTAGGTTAGTTAGCATCTCTCAGGTGTTAGGGTTCAGCACCAGGAAAGTTAGCACTTTTAGCGTTATTGTGGCTAAATTAGTGCCAATGTGGTACCAAGCCAAATAGCGAGTGCTAACTTGGCGCTAATATAAGAAAAGGATAGGGTTAACCTAGATGAGAGGTTCAATGCATTTTTTATAGCATTGCTTCTCAGTTGTGGTGTATCCAAAAGGAGTGGCGCATTATTTATGGCTTATAGTTAAGCAAAGTTCTAAAATAACATATTTTAGGCTCAGAAGAGCAATTTGAGGTACATTCATTACGAATGAAGCATTAATCTGTAATGTATTTCAGGGTTTAAGCATTAGTTATTCCCGAGTTTAATGGATGTTGCTAGAACATCGATGCGCATTCGAGGAAATTTCAAGGAATTCAGCTGTGGAATTTATGCGACTTCAGACTAGTTCGATATGGCATGAATATTATGAGTATTGAGGAGGCTACAAGGCCAATTTAGAATGTTTATAAAGAACCTACATTTTAATTCTCTTGCGGAATATAAGTAAAGACACAATATTCCATATTTTTCTATAGAGTTAAGCATACGTGCATAAATATGCACCAACAATTCATCCAAACTTGATTTCAAATGCACCAACAATTCGTCGGAGTACGAAGTCTTCCTGTTAGGTTTCTCGCTGGCAAAGAAAACAGGATCAACACACCTAGAAATAAGGGTAGATTTAAAGTTACTAATCAACTAGATAAATGAAGTTTAATCGCTTAAAAAGGTAACCCTAGCTCCTTACGGGGAAGAAGCCCAGAGA
This sequence comes from Papaver californicum, assembly GCA_023531435.1. Classification (NCBI taxonomy): domain Eukaryota; kingdom Viridiplantae; phylum Streptophyta; class Magnoliopsida; order Ranunculales; family Papaveraceae; genus Papaver; species Papaver californicum. The sequence goes on along the minus strand of JAJJMC010002143.1, from coordinate 886,140 downwards.
TTACTAACCCATTTTGCCGAAGCAGTGATAATTTACGTCGGTCAAAGCAACGTTAGCCTCTAAGCTTCAATTTGATTGCAAAGACGTACTATACTGTTAACCTGGATGGATCATGCTGAGCATGTTCAAACCACTGATTGAAGGACACCGATCATCGATAAGCTCAGCATCTCACTACCTCAGAGAAAAATCAGCCTTAAGAATCTGAAGAATTTCTTTCCACTTCGCTGTGAATTATATCACAAAAAATTATATGGATCCATTTCAAGATGTCTCGGAGATGAAGAAGGACAACTACAACTCAACCTTATTCGTGGCGAGGTATGTGGGCAGGCGCTAGTTTTAACTCTTTACCGTCGCCTCCAACGCCTCGGGTATTACTGGCCTACAATAGAAACTCAATCTCGAGCATTATAATGGTCTTGTTCCATTTTCCAAGCAACACCACACCAACTGGAAGCTTTAACGATCTACCATGTTCGGGGACTAGATAGAACCTTATACCAAATACATACGAGATAATTTCCTACCACCGGGAAAGCGAGAAGCGGTCAGGTTGAAGCAGAAGGTTAAGAGATTCATTTTTCATAAAGGGATCTTATATCGCAGAAGATTTGGAGGATATTTCTATGATGTCTAGATGTATCTGAAATCCCCGCAACACTGAAAGAGACACATGAATGGGAGCATCAAAGAAAGAGGAAACTATTTCTCCTGAACCATGAGAAGTATTATTGGCCGACCATGAGGATGGGAAGTCGCTTTCGTCTAAATATTCCACCAGTGTCAGGATCCTTGTCAATATCATCCATACTCCACGCCTTCATCTTCATTCAGTAAGTAGCCCTTGGCTTTTATATAGCAGGGGACTAGATCTCATCGATAAAATCACCCATCCTCGTCAAAACAACACGAATACATCATCACAGCCACATAATATTTCACCAAGTGGGTCAAAGCGATCCCTCTTAAAAGTACGACAGGAACGATCATATCAGCTTTCATCAAGGAGTACATCATATGTTGGTTTGGTATCCCTAAATACATCGTCACTGATAACGTTACTCACTTTGCTAATAATCACATGACATAATTACTCGAAGATTATGGTGTCAAGCAAATACTTTCTACTCCATACTACCCGCAAGGAAATGGACAAGCAGAAAGCACCAACAAGACATTGATTCAGATCCTCAGTTTTACGGTACATGATAACCCCAGGTTATGGCATGAGAAGTTATCCATGGAACTTTGGGAGACCTAGGGGTTTAAAGGCATGTTACAAATGCTAAGTGTACCCGTGTCCTCAACGAAAAAGGGTTGTATTTTAGTCTAGTTTATCTTATATTAGTTAGTTTAGTTTGCTCGAGGACTAGCAAAAGCTAAGTGTGAGGGAATTTGATAAGTGTATTTTTTAGATATTAGAGTATCAATTTCATGCTAGTATTTGCTATATTTCTTCTGAATTATTGTATATTACGTTTGTTTTGTAGTTTATGTCTTTTATTAGGTGAATCATTCAAAAAGAAGCTATTAAGTGTTAGATTGTGCGAGAAAAAAAGTGCTACAAGTGAAGAAAGGTAAAACCAGGTGGAACTTGTCCAAATCTAGGATCATCGTGTAAATAACGACGAAACAAAACCAACAGCGAAAGAATGAGATCATTCCGACCTCGTATAAAGAAGTTATTGGCGAAACAAGGATTCAAGCTTGTCGTCCCAGAACTAACAATTCAACAAACTAAAATCACGAATTACTAGAGGCACCCGATGAATTACTTTGGGCTTCCAGTTTTCAAATAATGTTAAAGGCACCAGTTAGATAGTAAGGGCTACAACCATCTTCTTCCCTAGTTTCAAATCGTGAAATTTAGGGCTCCTTCTGTACAGTTTGGTGATTTGGAAGAGACTGAGAATGATGCTTCCATTGATGGCAGTAGTGAAGAGTATGTGGTAAGGAAGATGGAAATGGAGTTTCGATGGCTGCAACTGTGATTGATGGAGTTGTTGTGGTCGACTGTTATTGGCAGTAAAGCTGTCGATAGTTGAGAAGATGGAGGAGAACTCGGAATTCAGTGAAACTGATAATGGATGAGAGATGATTGAGTTCTCGATGATGTGGTAATGTGGGTTTTGCTCAAATGGAGACTGTAATTTTGAGAGACACAGGCTTTGATGATCGAGATTGGCAGAGATGAAGATTGATAAGAAGACCTAGTTGTTGTCCGTGAAGAAGAAGAAAGCTTGAGTCTCTGTCAGAGATGTTGACGAGATGAAGAAGTGAGATGATAGTAACGCTGTTTATTGGTAATGGTTAAATATGATTGATTTCTGTCATTCATAGAAAGTGCGACTGATAGCAAAGAAAGAAATGGAGCTTCGACTGTTGTTTCCCAATAGTGGCAGTTGACGGCAGTGGTTAAGTTCGAATGGTGGAGTTCTTGTTGACGGCACTAATGGGTGGGAATGGTTGGAGCTGTTCTTGATGGTGATTAGAAGCAAGATAGCTGTGAGCATTCAATGCTGCAAAACTCAAGTTAATGACAGAGACGTGAAGTTGGTAAAGCAGGGAAGAAATGATCGAGCTTAGTGGCAGTTTTACTGGTGGTTGTAAGAGCCTGGCAGTGAGACTAAGATCAGGAATTAATGGTGTTTGTTGGCTGATTTCAGTGGAGTATAGAAGTGATAGCGGTCAAGATAGGGATTGAGTAGTATGTAGCCGTTTTGATTAGAACAGAAGAGACGGTGCTAATGGGACCGTCCAAAAGAGAAAATATCTTTTCTTTGAGTTATCAGATACGAAATATGGAATGAATTTATGAGAATGTCAAGAAGAAATAATTCCCACGATAGTCAGACCCATCGAGAAAGTAGCCGCATAAAGAAGAAAATTCAGAACAAATTTATTTTCTCGAGCCATCGAGAAGCGAGAACAAGAAGCAATCGAGGGAACCAAGGAAGTTGTTGGAAATAGGCTATCAGTTTTGGGAAACTGAAAAGCCAAAAATGTTTATAGGATGGACCTATTCAGTTTTGATGTATCCCATTAGCCACTTTTGCTATTCTTTTTCACGGATAAGACCTGGGACGTGACCTATTTTGGAGTTTGACAAGTTTCGGGAAACCTATTTCGACCGGGATTCGATTACGGGAACTTCTACAATTTGGACACCTATATAAGAGACATTTCTAATATTTTTTGGCTATAGAATTCTATACACATATATTCTTAGACCTAATTTTTACAATACAAGGAGAAAAGAGAGATTTATTTTATATTTTAGGGTTTACCCCTTTAGGGGGAAACCATGCTATTTCTTCTTTTTTCGTGTACCATGAATAACTAATTTTTATTTATTACGGATGAATTCAATATTCTAAGCGTGAAGCTTTATTAGTTATACAAAGTTATTTGAATTTTTAATCATCTTATCGTTATCTTCTCTTAGATAATGACTCATATATATGCCGGCATGTTTCACTAAATCTAGGTTTATGATTGGTTTCTAGATTGTTCAAGTGTACAATTGGATTAATTTATTGATCATTTTAATGCTAGTAGCGGGTTGAGCGATCCGTAATTTTGATCATTTCTTACACAAATAGAAAATGTGAGACCTTACAGAGGGATTCTGTGGAGCAATCTTGATGAAGACAACACTAGTAAGTGAACCGAGCATACTGATTTTAATTGCTGGGATCAAACCTAAATTCACAAACCTTAAAGCGTTAGATTGAGTTACATCTTGTAAGCGAACCTCAAAGTCATTCGGTTGGATAGAATCTGATGACTAAGCATACCTGTTATCTAGTAATATAAGGAGTTTTGGGGATAGCTAAGCGTACCTGCTATCATACGGTTGGTGATAATCGATTCTGACGAAAGATAGATAAGTATATTAATTCAGTCAAAGTTTGGTAACGCGAGTGACTCCTTAATCATATTATTTTCTTATTATTTTATTTATTGTTTTTTAGTTAATTAATTCACAAACCCCCTTTTCAGTATTTATTCTAGTTTTTGCTAATCTAAATAACATCTCAATTACACAGCTCTCTGTCGGAATGATCCTTACTACCGTTATATTACTAGTTAACTAGTGGAAAATATATTAATTAACTTTTTGCACTCCCGACACGTATCACGCTCCCAAAGGACGCGCCACACTTTCAAATGATAGCCTAATGCTAGCGCTAGCTATATGTGGCTATCTATAAAACTTCATTCTTAAATACGCCAAGAATGGTTCTTAAGAATCTTTACGTAATCTTGGATTTGAACATCTTTCAGTTTACGCTAAGTTACTTCTAAGCTAGGATCTGGCCATTAAAATACTCCATAGCCACCAAATTTACCAGACTCAACACTAATCAGTTTGATTACCAAGCTAGTGAGTTGCGTAATTTGCCTCACCTACTTAGCAAGTCATTGACTTGACTTGACCTAGCCAAAAGTGATAGTTCACGACTCCACCATTTCCACGAAATATCAAATACAACACATGGGGGGATTCTCATTGGGTATTGGTATGGCAGTCTACGACAATCATGCGTTGTGGCAACACATCCACGAACAAAAAGGTAACAAGTAGTGCAACGGTTATAGGGAAGTTAAGAGTACGATGAGTAGCGGTCATACAAGTCCTCCCTATTTTTCGGACATAACTTCACTATACTCTCCACAATCATTACTCCTCCACTTCTTTTGTAACTTCCACCACTTAAGAAAAATCAGTGTGTCTCCTCTAAATTTAAATAGATGACTTCGTCTATTCAAAACAACAACACATGAGAGAATTAATATATACATAATTAGCAATTCATCTCAGAGATAATCCATTTTTTTGTCACACACTACAATTAACTCATCACGCTGAGGTTTTCTCAACCTTCTTTGCTTCCCTCCCCTAAGACCTACCCAATTTTCTCCACCTTTATGGTCGAAGCAAGATGTGAACGGTCATTTCTTGGTTTAGGCTCGTCCTGTTCGAGCTTGATCTCTCGAACCTACCTGAAAATACGATTTTACAGTATATTTTTTTTCACCATAAAACAATTGGCGACCACAACGGGAGATCAATTTCTCGATTACAAAAGCCAATTTCTCAATTATTCAAGATGATCGGTCTCAGATTAGATCTGACAATCACTGATCCGAATTCCACTTCTTTTGGTACCAATTGTAATCTCTCTGAGGGTCCTCCTCCTACAATCAATGACGCTCCCAACAACCTTCACTCCAACAACATACGGGGAATTATGAACGCTTCAGATCCAGCACCATTCACGATGGCTGAGCTTGAGCGAAGACAAGAAATCATGTCGAGAACCCTAACAAGGTTGGAGGACTCGCAAAAATTTATTCTTGATATCCTTCTTTGATCAACAGAGGACTTGGGATGTAGTGTTGTGTTCAGGGAAGACCTGCCATCCCTGGGATTGGGGACTTCTCCCAAACAAACATGTCCCCTCCCGATCACATCAGGAGCTTTAGTACCTGTGAGAAGCCGGTAAATCAAGAAGCTCACCGCCTGGTGGAAAGATTATTCAAACTTCTGCAATTCTCAAAGATCTAATACAAATACTATTTGCTTCCCTGAATCGTGTCGCTACTGACGCGTATCTGACTCATCTAAAGACACCAGAAGTACCTTCTTCACCTCACCTATCTGTGAGCAGTGTCACGTTCACTGAAGAAGACATGATGATGGATGAAGAAGGGAATAATCGAGCCTTGTATGTGACTATTTATCTCAAAAACTTTGAATTTCGGAGAGCGCTTGTCGATACAAGTGTTGCAGCCAATATAATCACTCTCAAGATGCTCAAAGTTGTTAAAGTCCGACCAAGCAAGATCGTGCATTGTCCTATCGTAATGAAAGATATACAGGGAACTACACCAGCACTTACAGACATATCCTCTTAGGACTCAAGGTGGGACCTATCCGATCAAAAGTGAAATTTTATATCATTGAGAATGAGCCCGAATACCATATGATACTGGGAAGACCGTGGCTTTATGAAAAAGGTCGTCCCCTCGACTTATCATCAGTGTATGAAGACTGTGCTAAATGAGAGAATAATATGAATTCTAGCATCTTCATCTCCTTACGCTCTAGTTTGTGGTACTGAATTCTTCGAATCAAAACGATATGCTCGACTTCTCTGGCAAAATCCATAGAACACCGTTGCCCAGCTAGACGACTTTTGAGGAGTTTGACATAGGACTGTATGTAGCCAGGGAAAGAGGTAAATTTTTGGAAATGAATTTCTATACTGATTTTTTAATGACGATTCTTTATTGAGTACCAATGCACCAATTCATGCTCATGGAAAGAGAGAACATAATTTTGTAATAAGTTACGATAACGAAGGAAGAATTGGTTACCTTCGCCGCCAATTTTAGCAATTAACAGGGTAAACTAGTGGAGGGTCTGCCCGTCCATAATATAATCATAGCACAGAGCCTAGTGAAGATGAAATCCCATATTCTCTATGAAAATTACAAGATGGTACTGACTCCACCGCAGATGCCCTTGAGACAGTCAACATCGGGACAGAAGAAGTTCCAAGGCCTGTATTCATCAGCTCCACCCTGTCATTGGGGGAACAGACAGAACTCGTGCAACTTCTTAAGGATTATCAAAACGTGTTTGCTAGGACTTATGAAGAAATGCCGGGTCTTGATGACAAGCTGGTCACTCACCATTTACATATCACTCCTGGTTCCAAGCCTGTCAAGCAACAACCGAGGCAGTTCAGACATGAAGTTGAGGAGAAGATAAGGATCGAAGTCTAGAAGCTACTCACGGAAGGGTTTAAGAAACTAATTCAACACCCTATCTGGATGGCTAATGTGGTACCTGTCAAGAAAGAGACAGGTCAAATCAGATGTTGTGTTGATTTAAGGAACATGAAAAAATGTTGCCCCAAGGATGACTTCCCACTCTCCAAAATATACATGCTCGTAGATGTGACTAGTGGACACGGTATGTTCTCGTGTATGGATGGCTACAGTGGTTATAATCAAATAAATATGTAAGAGTATGACACCAGCAAAACTGCATTTCAAACTCTTATCGGAAATTTTTATTACACTGTAATGCCTTTTGGCTTGAAGAATGTCGGTACTACTTACCAGCAAGCTATGACATAATGCACAAGCAAGTGGAAGATTACGTTGATGATGTGGTCGTCAAATCCAAGACACGAACATCCCACCTGGAAGTTCTACGACAAGTCTTTGTAAGGTGTCGTGAATTAAATTAAAGATGCACCCTTTGAAGTGCGCCTTTGGTGTCTACTCTGGTAAATTCCTTGGACTTCAAGTGACGGCAGAAAGGACCAAAGTAGATCCAGTCAAGACTCAAGCCATCACAACCATGCCCCCTCCAAAGACTTTGAGAGAACTTAAAATTTTTATGAGAAAAGTATCATATATCACACGTTTCATCCCAAGGCTAGCAAGTTATGTATGGTACTCTACTCAGCAAGTAACATTCTCCATAATCCGACAACTATTATTATCTCCATCTGTCATGAGATCTCTTGTCCAGGGACGCCTCTACTTCTGTACACAACTTCCAGTGAGGTCGCGATAGGAGCACTCCTCGCTCAAGAAGATGAAGAAGGAGTTGATTACCCAATATACTACATCAGTCGTACACTAAGAAATGCAAAGCTCAGATATCCCAAAGCAGAGAAAGCATGCCTATCGCTAGTACATGTTATTCAGAAATTCAGATACTACTTACTCTCAAACAGGGTGGTGCCGGTCGCCAAAGTCGACCCCATTAGATTTCTACTTTCAAAATTGGCCTTGATAAGAAGACCTGCTAAGTGGTTACTTCAAATGTCAGAGTTTGACATAGCATGTGTCTTCTCAAAAGCAGTCAAAGGTCAAGAAGTGGCAGATCTACTAGCAATTTTCCCAGGAGAAGACGTAACCGTATTACACGAAGAAATACCTGGAGAGTTCCTTGAAATTTCTATCGTCAAAGAAAAAGCATGTATATTATACTTTGATGGTTCTGCCACTCCCAGTAACAATACTAGAGGAGATGGAGTGGTGATGGTATCCTCAACCGGAGAAGTCTTCTCGTACTCATTCAAACTCGAATTCAAATGCACCAACAATTCCGCGGAATATGAAGCCTTTTGCTAGGGATCTTATTGGCAAAGAAAGCAGGCGCAACACACTTGGAAATAAAAGGTGATTCTAAACTATTGTTCAATCAAATAAACGGAGTTTACTCACTTAAAGAGGTAACATTAGCTTCATATAGAGCATAAGATCAGAAGTTACTAGCTCATTTTGCCGAAGTTGTAGTGGCACACGTTGGTCGATGCAATAATATGCATGCTGATTGCTTAGCCACGCTAGCTTCCAAACTGCAATTCGAAGGGTCAGAGAAGAATGTGATGGTACAAAGACGTACTGTCACCTCAACATGGTTAAGTCAATCTGAACATGATCAAACCATTGATTGGATGACACCGATTATAAAGGAACTCACCATCTCACTCCCTTAAAGAAAAGTCAGTCTCAAAGACTTGAAGAACTTCTTTCTACTCCATAGGTAACTGTACCACAAGAATCTAGACGGATCCCTCTTAAGATGTCTCGAATATGAAGAGGCACAGTTGTAACTCAACTGTGTTCATGGTGAAGTGTGTGGAGAGAAGATGGTCGTGACTCTTTATAACCTCCTTCAACGCTTAGGATATTACTGGCCTACGGTGGAAACCCAATCTCGAGGACTATAAAAGGATCTTTTTCCAACTGCCAAGCACAACCGCACCAACTGGAGGCCCTGATAATCCATCGTGTTGGATACTGGAGAGAACCCTACATCAAATATAATAGTGGCCGACTTTGGAAGATGATACAACCGCATTTGTTCAAAGGTGTCATCAGTGTTTGATCCACGGGAACTTCATTCACATGTGGTGCCTTTGTACACACTCAGTAAGCAGTCCTTAGCCTTTTTATAGCTGGGGACTAGATCATATTGGCAAGATCAATTCAACCTCTTAAAAACAACATGATCACATTTTCATAACCACTGAATACTTCACTAAATGGGTCGAGGCCATCCCTCTTAGCAGAACGACTGGAGAAACCATAACGACTTTCATTAAGGAATACATCATATGCAGGTTCGGTGTCCCTAAACATATTGTCAAATATAATGGTACTCCTTTTGCTAACCAGACCGTAACAGAACTACTCCAAAAGTACGGCATCAAACAAGAATTTTATACTCCATACTATCCACAAGGCAATAAGAGAGCATAGAGTACCAATAAAACACCGATTCGGATCCTTAGTCGCATGGTATACAATAACCCAAGATCATGGTATGAACAACTTCCCATGGCACTTTGGGTATACAAGACAGCACCAAGAAGCTCTACAGTGAATTCTTCTTATTCTCTTGTGTACGGAGCCAACGAAATCCTTCCTGCCGAGATAAAGATCCCATCATCCAGGATCGCAGCAGTCAGCTGAATGCACTGTGATAAAGCCAAAATCCCTAGGTTCTGGGTCACGGAGATGTACCTTCTAGAATCAAGACAATCTAAGGAAGAAAGATATGCAGAGGCGTACCGACGAAGAATTTCTAGAGCTTACAACAAAGCAGTGAAGCCCAGAATATTCCAAGTTAGAGACCTGGTACTCAAGGCAGCAAAACATGTCCGCTCCAAATTTCTCCCCATAGTGGAAAGGTCCCTATGCCATCTCTAGAACAGTAGCGAATGGGTACTACAAGATCGTAGATATGAAGGGAGCATAAGTGGGAACGGTAATCAATGGAAAATATCTAATGACATATTACGCCTAAAAAAAATTCTTTAATTTCATTTCTTTCAATTAATGTTCAATATTCAAAGTTCATAACTTGTTACATCAATCCAAAGACTCATTATTAATTCAAAGCTTACTCACTCAAGACGTGACTCCCTAGAGATAACCTTCAAGCAATATATAATTCCACTTATACAACATCTTCATTCTTTCCTGAAACCTCTCAGTCCTAGCTTTCAAATCCTGGAACGACTTCTCGATTTTGGATGGCTCTCTCGGCAAGACCTTCTCTTCCTATAATATGGATTTTGAAGAATGAATCACCTTAGCTATGATGGCCGCACGATCTGTTTCAATGATGTGAAGACGCTGACGGAGCCAACCCACGTTGAACTTTAAAACTTCACAATTGGCTATCATCTCATCCCACTTTTGTACCTCCTGGATAGTAACGTCACAAACTGATGCCTTGTTCATGCCATAGATTATGGGAAGAAGACCAGCAACCATCGTTACCAAAACAGGATAAAAGCCTTTCAACAACTCTGAAGTCACAATGTGACCGTATCACCTCCAAATTTTGGTGTAAAGATATGTATAGCATTTGGCACTATAAAACCGCCCACGACATAGTGCTTACGAGATAGAGACTTCATGTGCATTTCAAATGGAAGACCCGCAGTTGGATATGCATGAATGGTAAGACCAAGATCACTGCCTAAGAGATTAGCTGGTGGACCAGGAACAACTTTGACCTCAGCGTCAATGTCCATATCCTCCTCAACAAGAGAGGACCCTCTAGCTTTCCTCTTACTTTTGTATGTATCTACAATCTCCATCTCATGTCGAAAATATCAAATCATACACTTGCATCGGGATATTTGCTCAGAATAAGACATGAAAAACAAAACAGAGAATGTTAGTTACAGTAGCAGGTCGGCTAGACCCTGTAACATTTGAAGAGGAACTACCCTTCCTGACGGTCCTAGCTCTCAACATGTATGGGGACTTCTGAACCTGTGGTTCCTGAAAAAGAAATGAATGATCATCAATATTGTGAATCGATTATCCATAAGTACTAAAGAAAACATAAGTGGAGAAGAACACATGAGATGCGCTTAATAAGAAGATGATCCTGATCTGATCCGTTGCTATCAGACATGATGCTATATGAGGAAATTGAGCTCTATAAGTGTTGAGGATGGCGAGACTAATGAGAGGAAGATGGAAATAATAGTTTGTTCATTTAAATAAAGGATAAGTGGAAAACCTAAATCTTGAATTTCAAAGGGTTCAAAGGAGACTTAGTCAACAAGACTCCAAAGCCGAGCGTTGGAATTTTTGGATAATGACGAAGTATATAAAAATATTACAGACGGAGAAAGCTTCAATCAGATAACGAGACTATGGCCAAACATACATCTCGCTCCCAGCAACGCAAGCATGAAGAACTCTAACGCCCCACCTCATAATTCTAGGTCGGCCGCCCCAAAAATAGAAGTGTGGCATACTCATGGAACACTATACACACTCAAACCTTCAAGCCAACAAATGGAGATCCGTCTATCGTGTGGACTCTTGAAAATAATAGGTTTAAAAAATCTTATTTAAAAATGACAAGAGTTATAAAAGAAATCTAGTAAAAAGAAAGTCTTTAAAACAAAAGTCTATCCTCGACACGCAGGTCGGTTATATAAGTTAAACGATAAGAATCTTACTTAAAATAAAGAAGTCTAGACAAAAAAACAGATTATAAAACATTTAGTTGTTTAAGCACCTTGAAGACAAAGATGATGTAGCTTTCCGGAACAAAAAGCCGTTCTACTAGTTACGTTACTCCATGGCCACTGTTCCCTGAAAAATAATAGTAAATTGGGTCAGGCCCCAACTTAAAGTAGGTTCTCGCACCCTTATGCCCTTTACAAATAAACTAGCAAACCAAGGTTCATGAAATGACTTCGTAAGGTGAAAAATAGTTTATATGAGTATCTCTTTGAATGTAGTAAGGTCGACGACCTAAACAGAAGTATTAAACTTTATAGAATCCAGAAAAACACAGATGCTCACAAAACAATTGTATATAAAAGAAACAAAAACAGGTTTCCCACCCACGAAACTAATCGACTTCCCCTTTCTATAGTTTCATTCGCTAACTGTACGACGGCACATATCGACTCTTGTGTAGTCCACTTAATTCCTTACAGTGCGTAGGAAGTTAAGTGTTTTCGACCACATTCAAGATAATAGATCCATATCTTCTAGGCGACCCCTCGGTCATCGCCCAACAGCCTCTGGGAGTCGAGCCAACTACGAGTCTCAAACAGATGTACACACACCAATAATATCTTTTCTAATTAGCGTTAACCTGTTGGTTACTGAATATCCACTGTATAACATCATCTATAGCAGGTACTACATATACTCTCATATATATACACTGAAATCTACAGAGCCACAACAAGAATTAATTCATCCCTCCACAATCTCACACAACCAGAGTATGAAGTGTACAGGGCCATCAAACACAATCTCACACAACTAAAGTATGAAGTGTACAGGGCCATCAAATGCTTA
>JAJJMC010002143.1:827780-873749 GCA_023531435.1 Papaver californicum | reverse complement strand
CTTATAAGCCACAGTCAATTACGGTAAGCAGGACTAAGAAGTATACAGGACCATCAAATGCTTATAAGAAAAATCTAAGCATCCAGAGTATAAAGTGTACATGGCCATCAAATGCTTACAAGCAACGTTCAACTACAGTAAGCAAGACTATGACGCATCATCTTCATCAGAAGTGCATTCTGAGTACAGTAAATTAGTATATACCATCAGTTTCACAGGTAACATACGGAGAAAACTAGCTCAGCCAGAGAGGGGACATGCCATCGGGCTTCATCTCTAAAAGTCATCAATCACATTTTTTACTTACGCATTGATAAGCGAAACAGTATGACAAAAATAGTCTGCGATGGTTCATCTGTTCTATTTTGTTTCCACCTGTATACTTGAGGATTTTCATGGCATCCTAAACTTACTTTAACAAACAACATATCATAATGTATAGTTCATAATTAACTAAGTTAATTAGACCAGAAAGTCTTATAACTGTATCTTCAAGTTTATAACTGTAACGTAAGGATTAAGCCTGGGATTTACTTTAACACTTGAGACATATCAGTGGCACTAATTAGCTAAAAGAATTTTAGTTCATGACAATCAAAAGCCTATATATGAGCATACATCCAGTCTACAGTACATCTGACACTAACCCGTAAAATACATTCGCCTGTATGAACTAAAAATCTCAACTATAAGTAATCATTCAAAACCCAACTGAACACCAATCAATTTCATGGAGTCCATAGAACTTAGCCATTCGTTAAGTATGTATTTGTACCTATTAAGCACTAAAGATATTATCTAACCCATAAGACCATTCACCTGATTGATTGTCCTACTTGATTGATCTCAAGTGATGAGTATGCATGCGAATTAAATCATTATAATACCTATTGTATACATGAAAATTTTATCACGGTAGTCCACATTCATAGTTAATCAACAAGAACGAATAAAATACATACTATACCTTAAATCTTTCTTTTTCTATTTTTAAACTAATCCATAAAGAATATAAGAGTTAGAGAACCTACTTGTTTCGACGTTGTGAAGGTTTCCTTATGAACTTCAATTATCTTTTTCTAACTTTGCCTCCCTTCTTCTCCTAATTTCCTTTTTTTTCCCACAGAACAAAACCCTAACCTCTCAAAACTCTTAACTAGACTTCCTATAATTACTTGGATTTTTCCTCCCACGATTTCCTAATTAAACCCACGTTCCTAACCGTGTGGGAGTCATTATCCTACCAACTAACCTAAGTCAGACAATATAGGATAATTATTTCTAGGATAAGGGGTTTTACAAGAACAAACAACCATACCTGAGAGAAGTGAAGCCCAATACTGGCCACGCCTTATTCTACTCACAGGAAGGCTAGTATTCCTGACAGGAACTTGGGCATCTACTAACCCTATCCAGGGTTAGTACTAAGGGGGGGCATATCTCAACCTCGGAGAAGCTAAGTACATCTTCATATGTTTTTAAAATTCTGATTATGCATATATAATTGTTATAAGCATATTGTCACCAGCTGGTGCTTAATGTGCAACATTACTGTTCCTCACTAAGAAGGGGACTTAATGTAGATGGTGAGATTTTGACGAGGGCTAAAATTGTAAAATTACCGTCTTCCTAGCAGCAGGAACATACCGGATAATAACACACGTAATTTCCCAGTTGCAAGTACACATGCATATTTATGCGCATGCTTCTAGCTCTATATCAATAAACAAAATATTGCACCTCTACTAATTAATATTCTGTAAGTGAATTAAAAATACAGTTTTTAGAAATAGCTAAAGGCATTCTAAACTAATATTGTAACCTATTGAACACTCATGATATTTATGCCATTTGAACTAGTCTCAAGTCGCATAAATTCCACAGCTGAATTCCTTGAACTAGTATCAAATGGGCATCTAATGTTGCGACTCTACAAAAATATGCCACTTAAGTATTTTATCTCAGGACGTGCTCTAAATTATGAGTCGTTCATCTTGAACACGCCACAGTCAAATAGCAATGCTTCTAAAAGAGCACGATATGCCTTAGCACTAGGCTAGCCCTAGCTTCTCCGTGCTAGCACCAAGACTAACGCTAGCCTATTAAGTCGCGTCCCCGAGGGACGCGCCATACTCCTTTGCGCTCAGCTTAGGCCACGTCCCTTGAGAAAATGCCATACCAAAGCGCTCAGTGTTAGTTAAGCTAAAGAGATAACAACGCTATCTATTTAGGCCACGTCCCTTTTGGACGCGCCATTCCTAAGCGCTAACCATCCTAGGCCATGTCCCTTTGGGACCCGCCACTCCCTTACGCTCAGCACTAGCCAGTCTAGGCCACTTCCCTGATGACGCGGAACTCCTTTGCGCTCAAATACGCTAGCTACTTAGGCTACGTCCCTAAGGACGCGCCATACCAAAGCGCTCAACGCTAGTTAACCTAAAGTGCTAATATCACTATCTATTTAGGCCGCGTCCCTTTGGGACGCACCCTTCCTAAGCGCTAGCCAGCCTAGGTCACATCCCTTTGGGACGCGCCACTCCCTTGCGCTCGGCGCTAGCAAGTCTAAGCCATGTCCTGAGGATGCGCCACTCTTTTGCACTCAAATGCGCTAGCAACATAGCTCACATCCTTGAGGATGCGCTATACCAAAGCGCTCAGCGCTAGTTAACCTAAAGCGCTAATAACGCTAACTATTTAGTCCACGTCCCTTTGGGACACGCCATTTTTAAGCGCTAACAATGCTAGCCAGTCTAGGCCACGTCCCTTTGGGACATCACATTCCCTTGCGCTCAGCGCTAGCTTATAAATGCATAATTTACATAATTTGGATATCAATTTTTTATGCTTTTCTAAGTTATTTCTCTTGCATTTTGTGTACATTACGCTCGTTTTATATTTTATAGGTCTTTTGGAGTCAATGAACTAAAAGAAGAAAATTATAGGCTCATGGCATCGTTTGGCAACTTTGGGTGTTGGCGGAATTAAAGCATAGAAGAACACAAGTTTCAATTATGTCTTAACAGAGAATTAATAAGGGGCGGCCGAGTTGTGGGTTATTGGAAGAGTTAAGCAGAGGATGCCCTTTATCTAACTTTTGGGTATATAAAATCATTTGTGTTATAACTAGGTCGTGAGGTTTGGGTCTAGATTGAGGAAGTTCTCGAGCAAAAATCCAACAGTGAGAAAAAAGTAGAAAAGTTGAGAAAGAGAATGACATAGATGAATAAAGAGAAAAAGTGGGACTGTTGAGGTCAACTCGCTGGTGGCTGCTATCCACAGTTTTTCGAGAGAGGAATTTTGTGGACAAAAAACATGACAAACAAGAAGTTGTTGCCAGTAAACTAGGAAGAAAAATGGGTGTTGTTGACATGGATCTGTGGTGGATTCGTATTACAACAAGACAGTGAAGACCTGGGTTTTGATTAGAAGCAGTGGGTTGAGTTTTGTTGACATCGAAGAACAAATGGGTTTCAATTAGTGGTAAGTGAAAAGAAAAGAAACGGCGAAGATGATGTGACTGAAATTTACTTCCAAAAATAAGTGAAGTTTGGGTTACGAATTTTTAAGGGTTGGTAGTTTGAAATTCTGGGTTATTATTGGCCGAGAAAAAATCAGGGAAGAAAAACCAGGCTGCTATAGCCTTTAATGGCAGTGAATGGTTCAAGTGAGTTGTTGGTTTTGGTTTTGCTAGTGAGACAGTGATGCTACTATGGATATGGTGTAAGAGAGGGTGTTTGCTGGATGTGAGTTGTTTTTCTGAATTTGGGTTCGCCTAATGGTTAGAGGAAGGTAGAAATATATGGCAATGGCATGAGGCAGTGATGCTTTTGGGTCTGTTAGTAATGAGAAAATCCAGTGAATAAGTGATTTAAGATCGCTACCAGTTTGTGTAAAGAAAACAAAGATGAATGATGGGTTGATGGTTGTCGTGATTGTGTGTGCTTGTTATGATTGCTTGTGTTGAATGATATATTATAGAGAAGGATCTTAGGATGTTCGAAATAACAAACAAGGTATGGCCAATTTCCACTATGGAGTTGCACCTAAGGTGGTCGACAGAATGTCAATGGAATTGAGCTTAGGTGTGAATAATTTTGAATCTGTTTTGGGCTTGGTAAGTTGTGGGCATCATTTAACAACTCTGATTTTTGGCTATGGGTAGAATTCATATTCGCATCTTTTAATGTGTTTGTTGATGACTTGAGGAAATTTACGGGATATTCTTGCGGTCAAGGTATTCTAGGGATTTTGATAAAATGATATTAAATATTAATTCTAATTATTAGTACAAGAACATGTTTGTGAATGAAAACAAAACCTTGACCAATATTCTTAATTTTTCTATTATTTTCTACAATTTCTTAGTTTTCTCAATTAGTTTAGATTATTTTTATCGAATCTGAAAAATCCCCCCGTTTACATAAGTTTTCGAAACATATAACAACCAAGACCTCTTTGTGGGAAAAATACTTTCTTACCCTTGCTTCATAATTAATCATAAGTTGTGAGAAGTAATAAGTAATTTTGACGTGCAGCTCGCCGTTCTCGCTGTGTTTTTGCACAGTTGTTTTGGACATTGGTTCAGGGATTTCTCGAACACCTTGTGTGCATTATTTTGTATCGGGATAAGTAAAATTGGTATGTTTCTTTAACCCTTTATTCATCTCCTTCCCTGCATATCACTCAATTTTACGCAAACTATTCATTCAATTAAGTCGTACAAAACCCATAAGCTACGGCAACTCAATGGCATCTAGTTTTTTTTTTCTTTGTTTCACGGCTTATCTTCTCGCTGGCAATACTTCTTCTTCTCGGTAACAACCCACAACGACCACATCTTTCTTAAGCTCATTGTACACGACTAAAAAATCCATTAGTCTCTTCAACAACGCCATCTTCTCCTTTTAATCTCGCAAATCACCATCTTTTCTTCATTCTCAGACCCCATATTCTTCCATTTTCTTATTACACTCTCAATCACCTCTGAATCCATCTTTCGTCTGAAACCCCATATGCAGTCACCAAGAATCTTCTAAAGACAACACCATAACCTGCAATTCTCAACAATTTAATGGCAACAACTCTTTCTTGCTCTCGTACGAAGCCACAAATTCATGGCAACAGGAAAATTCATCTTTACTGATTCCAAAACCCATTGCAGACTTACGACAACAAGTCAACAACATATTTTCTTCTTCCCTGGTTTCTTGTTTTGAAAATAACCATTCTTATTGTTTGAATCTTCTTCATAGATTCCCATTCAAATCGAACCCAGATACTTTCATTCAAATTGAACCCAGACTCCATTAAACTCGCTCACTTTCGGACCCCAGCTGCCATGTCTTGTTTGAAAACTTCTCTTTCTAACTCTTGAAAATCCAGTCACACAAACCTAGTTTCTAATCAATCTCAACCTCTGAAATTCACTCTCATCTGCTTCTCTTACTCTCAACAGCAACTATCAACCTCACCTTCCTTCTCAACTGAATCGTGAAACAACATCCACCATTACCCATTCTCGCATATTCTATCAATCCCATTTATGTCAATTCAACATTACCTTCACAACATATCCACAAACTTCATAATATTGGTGTAACAACAAGAAAAGATACACAAATCGAGAGTTTGGTTATTGTGTATATTTCGACCTAACTCTTGTACTTGAATTGGGAAGAGAAGGTGGTGGCCCTAGTGAAGAGTGGTGGTGTTGTTATAACACCCTACTGCTCCAACTAGAACTGCAGGTATGTTTATTCATTGTGGTTGACCCCACCAATGATCTAGGATTTAGTTATAAAGAGAACCTGATTTATGCACTCACTTCTTAGATAGGGGATGCCTTACTTGGCTTCCCTAAGTAATTTCTTGTTTTATACATTACGGAGGCTTGTGTACTTCTATATCTTTGAGCTTTCCAATACCTAATGACTCTGTACAATGTCATAGGATCTCATTTTTTTTCTTTTGTTTTTATGACTCCAAAGTATCTATAAAACTCAAAATAAACGTAAAATATATAAAATACAAGAGAAATATTTAAGATAAGCATAAGAATTTGATATACAAACAATGTATTTTAGGCACTTATCATTTAGGCTCTCTAGTCCTACCCCTCGAAACCTAGTACTAGGAGGTTCTAATTCATTAAATTGAAAATGGGACAGTCATTTTTTATCGATTCAATCCAAATCGACATTTTCCAATCCTGGAAGTCTCCTTTTATATAAAAAAACATATACCAGTTTGCATCTAAGCTTTTCTTGTTTCTTCTTTTCTATTGCTTTTCCTCTTCCGAATTAAAACCCTAATTCACCATTGGAGATGACGACCAATATCACTCATCTGTAACCAATCTAGATTATTCTTATTCTTCTTCTACAATAACAACGACAATATCGAAATCGAATCATAAATCAGTTCGTCAATCTCTTGGCATAGAATACAATTTTATTCATTATAATTACTTAATTCCTATTGAACCCTAAATTATCATTTCTATCAATTCCACCAAGTTCTAGTTCGTATAGTTCTGGTTATACCTGATAAATGACAGCAACAGATGACATATGATCCTTAGTAGATCTATCGAATTCGGCCTTCACAAAATCTGCAGCGGGATGTATCTAGATGAGGGCCGCTGGTTTGAGATAAAATATGTGGTTCTTCATAATATTCAAAATCAAGGATGTAGTGGCCTTTAAATAATGAGTAAAAATTATGAAGAATTTGATGAATTGGAGAGTTCAAGTTCTGAAAAATTGTATTAGTTATCAACTCCCAGACCCCCCAAAGTGGATTAGCACCATAGAAAAACGTACAAAATCTATCACCTTTCAGCAACCAGCTAGCAATTAGGGTCCTTGCTGGTAATTTTTTGAACCCGATTTGCTCTAATTTCTAAATGTGAAGCAAACAACATAGATATGGTTCCATGAAAGTGTAGGAGTAAGTGGTTAGAAGATTCATCTTCATCGTCACAGACACAACAAATTGGATCAAGTTGTTGTATAATCTGGTGGAGAATTCGTCTGCATCCTAACTAAGAGTCATTTCCCCATTATGTAATAGTTTGTCTCCAAATGAAAATAAGTACCTTAGGACTAAGCAATGTATTTTACGTTAATGGAATATTGATGCATGTCGTAAGTGCAAAAAGATATTTTAGATGTTTCCCACTAATACTAACAAGTAATACATCGATAGTAAGGATCGTTCCTACGATGAGCTATGTAATTGTTATTTGTTTTCAACTTCTTATGTAACCAAAGGGGTTGTAGAATTACTAATATAAATTATACTAATAAAAACAACGTAAATAAAGGTTGAGATCAAGGTAAGAAAATACTGGTTAAGGATTTTATCTTCCATCGCCAATCATGCTCCTCAATCGATTAGAATCATCATATGTTCTCTCTTCGTACCAATAACCCTAAAGTATCCCAAATCGGTATATAGTTTGTTATGCCTCCATATGTCAATACATACTGCAATCGCTAATATATGAATTATTTTCCATCAAATAACCTACTTCTTATCTAAAGAGATTCAACTTGAGAAAAGCATTAATATCCATGAGACGAGTTATTCATAGGCAATAAATTACACTTATCGTGGCATATTCAACCTAGGCCAAGATTTGCTTGAGACTCCCTTCACGATTTGCACCGCTAGTGATCACAAATTGCTACTTATTACTAAGGTTCCTTATATAATTATCTAAGAACCCTAACTAGCTGTAAATAATCTCCTGAATTTATTTAATTTGCAACTTCAAAATTCAAGAGAACCAATCATATTATATGAACATAATCACATAATTTTTATTCAACGTAAACACATGAACGATAAAAAGAGATCTTGAAAATTAATAATAATCAGCCAGATTGATTCATATGTTTAGGACTTAAAATTGCATCCAAAACCAATAAAATAAAGTTACCTACTCATGGGTTTCTCAAAGGCCATGAAAAATATACAAACGAAGAGGGAGAACAAGAAGAAGGTGTCACGGTTCTCCCCCTAAAGGGGAAAACCCTAACTCGTTCCAAAACTCCTCTTTTTTTTGTTGTAGATGATATGATAATGATAAAAAGATCTAGGAAGTGTTCTTATATAGGAAATCAAGTATAGGAGTGCACGTGCTCAAATTCCGGTCATAATGGGTTTTGGAAACTTAAAAATAGCATAAAAACCCATCAAAAATACCTAACTCACATATCTTCCTCGGCCAACTGACCCTCTGAGATTTATGTTTTACCTCGGCCTCCTATCCTTCAGAGAAAAAAAAATTTACTTTTTCCTCGATGGCTTGACCCTCCGAGGCAATTCTGAACTTGTTTCTCGCATAATTTCTTCATACTACGTCAGAGTGACCTCATTATTTCACCGTTGTCTTTGTCTTTTTATTCTATTCAAGATGAAGACAAGAAATCATGGGTTTGGATGAGTTCCACTTGTTATTTGGAATTTCTTCCTTTGTAACAGTATATTTCTACTTCTTTCTAGAGATATAACCTAATACAAGACATAAAATACAAAAGTAATAATAATACAAAGTTTAACGATAATATAAAGTGTAGGGTAATATTTAGCATATAGAGTTTTTAGTCTTTACTTAGAGTTTTCACTTTTGTAGGTAAAATTTTTAACTTTTTGTACATATTTACATGAAAACCTCCAACTTTTAGATATTTTAGAGTCACTTAGTATAATTCTAACTAACTTTACATACGGAGTTCTTAGAGAACTATATTCGGGTTTCTTAATTGTTGAGAAGCAATAGTCGACAAAAAGGGACTTAAACCGCCATTTGCAAATTAGGTGCAGAAAGAATACAATCTTAGAGAAGATGATCAATCATTAGCGGAGACTACCCATACATGAGTGAGGCACCAAACCTTTATTTTTTCCGTTTAAAGTGTTTCATCTGCGCAAACTCCGGGTAGGATGATGAGCTACCCAACCTCGCACCAATTTCAGCACTACTTTTTGATCTCTTGAGTGTTATTTCTTCAATCATGAGGGTATCATCAGAATTGCTAACTCTATCTTGTAGTCTTGTTTGCAGTCAGTACCATTCAATCAGCAAAGCAGCAATAGAAATATATCATCATCAATAAGCGGAGTGATATCAAATTACGAAAGAAATTTGAATACATGCAAGGTTTGCAAGCAACAAAAAGAGGAGCAAGAATTCTATATCCAAGTTGAAGACTAAGTGCAAGAGCAAAGAAAAACAAAAGATGTGAATTTCTATGAAGTTTATGATATCGAGACAATACAAGTTGTGAAGAATCAAGTGGTAAAGTCCTTTTCCCATGGCCATATTAGTTTCATTTGTTAGTTTGTATTTCAATTTAGCATATAAAAAAAGAAAAAAAAGAAAAATAAATATTTTATACCGCTTTAGTGTATATTTCCTTTTGTATTCATTCAATAAGGTCGTGGGGAAAGAACAAATTTATAAATAAGTTTCAAGCAACAAGAAATTGAGGAAAAAAGTTACAAATTTTCAAAGTTCTACGAAGTTCAAGAGTTGATCATCAACAGTTGAAGACCGAAGACATTTTTATTTGTTTTGAGAGTGGTGTTGATTGTAGACCGGTGAGAAGGTAAGTAAGCATTCCCATCCTCATATAGTGGTTGATTTCCTTTTTTAGAGATCATCAGAACAAAAAAAAAGGTTATTTTCGTCCCACGTTTCTATGGGATAACAAAATATAATTCGGAAGTTTTCTTTTTCTTCCCACTATTCAACGTGTGCAGGATTTCTATCTTCACTCCTTCCTGCACATATGAGAATCATAAATTGCACCTTTTGAGTGCAATTTCATAAAACTCTATTGGTGAGGCAGAAGTTGAGGCGAAATGTTTATCGATCGCTTTCGAGGCTGGATTCTTACATATGGTTGGTTTTCTCCTAACTCAAGAGTTAAGCATGAGAATAATGTTCTTTGAAATTTCTAGCTTCTTATTATTAGTGTGCAGAAACTATACGTTCCCATAGATTTTTAGATGGTTGTTACTTTGAAGTTGGAGTAGGTTTTGTGGATATACTTCTTGTAAACCATCACGAGACTATAACTCGTCCATTATGGATATTTAGGGGTTTAAAAGCATGTCACACATGCTAAGTGTAATTGTGTCTTCGACGAAAAAGAGTTGTTGTATTTTAGTTTGAAGTAGGTTAGTTTAGGTAGGTAGTTTGCTCGAGGACTAGCAAAATCTAAGTATGGTGGAAGTTAATAAGTGATTAATCCACATGTTTTTAGGGTCAATTCCATTCTTTTTTTATCTATATTTCTTGCATTTTACCTTGTATTACTCTTGTTTGCTATTTTATTTGTTTATTTAAGAGAATCATCTGAAATAAATGGAAATGGTGGTAAAGAGAGCTAAGAAGAGGAAATTATTTCATTCCATCATGAAAAGGGGAAGTTAGAAGATGGAAACACAACTTTGAAACAAGAGTTCCAGGAAGATTTACGGTTGAGAAAGTATCTCAAGAACTAACCGTAAAATAAGTCTATTTTGAAAACAAATTCCAGGATTATTTACGGTTGGGTTGGACCTAACCATAAAGTTAGTTGAATATATATGGAGATTTTTTTATTTATATCTTGTATATAATTGAAAAGCGAAGCCAACTCAAAAAGAATGAGATCAATCGGACATCGTATGAGGAAATTATGACCAAAATGCTGAAATACAAAAACGAGTCCAGGGGGTTTATTGGACTCGGACCCAACCGTAAGTCTAGGGATTTTAACAAGATTTTCTTGTTAAAATTTTGGTTGGGTTGGACCCAACCGTAACTGGGTAGTTTGGCACGTGTGTGGGCTTCTAAAATAAGAAAAACACGGTCCCGGAAAATTCCAAACCTAGATTTCATGGATACTATATAAGGAGACATCCAAGACATTAAGAAGACACCTTTTACACAACTTTACAAATCTTGGAGGATATCAACAACACAAGGATCAAAAGTTAGGGTTTGGAGCAGTTTCAAAATCGTAATGAATTCTCTTACTCTTATGTATAACATAGATGCTTCTACATCCATGAGTAGCTAATCACTTAATTGATCGAGGATGAATTCTAAGTTCTAAACATGATTTGATTTGATATATGAATATGTTTTGATTTCTTTACATGATTATTGTTTTTTTCTACTATGAGGAATGTTAATGGTTGGTTAATTGATTGTTCTAGGTGTCCAACTATCAGTCTATTGCTAGTAAAGAGTTAGGATTTCCGTAATTGCTGAATAACTTCTACACAAGTAGAACACGTGAGACCTTTTAGAGGAATTCTATAGAGCTATCGCCTGTAGAAACAACACTAGAAAATGGACCTTGCGCTAAGAGACTAACTTTTAGAATCAACCTATAAAGTCATAAAATATAAATCATTTAACCAAATTACACTTATAGTGCGCTACTTCTAAGTGGTTTAGACAAATAGAATCTGGTATTCGAGCGCTTTGATAGCCAGTGAACAAAGGACTTTTGGGGATAGCACTGCTCTAGATGTTATCCTGCGGTTGGTAATAATTTATGATGAATGAAGAATAGATGAGTATACTAATTAAATGATTTCTTAGTAACGAAGAAGGATTCCTTGATCATATCTCTCTTCATTGTTTACAACTTAATTACTGTCAATTGTTTTGTTTACTTTCTTTAAAACCTAAAACAAAACCCCTATTTATGACACTTTAAACAATTGAAACACCTTGCGTTTTGTGGGAACGAACTTTATTTACTACTATAGTATTCATTAGTAAAGTAGAAGATAAGTGATTTAATTTGTACACCTATAAAACAAAACAAATTTTGGTGCCGCTGCCAGGAGCAGTCGGTTTTAGTTGTTATTTATTTTAGTTTCATTTTGTTTTTAGGTTTATTTTTAGATTTTAACTTCGTTTTAAAAAAAAATATTACTTTACGTACTTAATCTCTGGCTAAAGGTTATCCCGCTGGTTATCAACAGTGCGGCATTACTGCGCAAAGAGAAACAACTCTACAAGATCCACCTCTAAAAGAGATGGGTGTTCCTCTACCTCCGGAAAAGAAGTTGCAAGAGTTGACATCTCCATGTTTAGATTCATAACCACTATGCATTAACATAGCTGCACCATTGGAACTGAAGTCAAATCTGATTCATCATCTACCTACGTTCAAGGGACATGTAGGTGAAAACGTAAATCGTCACCTTCAACAGTTTCAGAACACGATGACGAGTCTTAGGAATGGAACCGAAGATAGTGAAACGGCTAGGCTACAAGCCTTTCCATTCTCATTAACTGACTTAACAGAAGAGTGGTTGTATTACCTTTCTCCAGGGAGTATTACAACATGGACGAAGATGAAAAAGCTATTCCTAGAGAAGTATTTCCTTGCTTCCAAGGCAACATCTGTTCGTAAAGAGATTAGTAGCATTCGGCAGATTAATAGGGAATCTCTTTATGAATATTGGGAGAGGTACAAATGATTTTTGGCAAGCTGGCCACACCAGAACATATCCTCAACACTCATTATTCAATACTTATACGAAGGATTACTCCCGGAACAGAAAAATTTGATTGATGCAGCTATAGGAGGTACACTTACTGAAAAGACGATCTCACAGATAACTAGTTTGATATATAGTATGGCTTTGAATGCAAAATAATACTATATCGGGCACGACTCAAATGTCAGAAGATTTAGCAAGATATGAGACTCTTCACATACAAAACAACGGATGAGTACCATTGAAAAGAAATTCATCATATAACGTCTGAAGTTGCTTCTTCATATGAAGAGGAGGCCGAGGTTAATGTTGTATTTCCTAATCCAAGGCCAAGGTATGATCCCTACTATAATACCTACAATCCAGGTTGGAAAGATTACCCAAATTTTAGATATGCAAATAAGCAAGCTGCAAATCCTATGCCATCATCTTATGGGCGACAATATGGTTTTCAACAACCACAATTCCAACTCAAGACTCAACCTCAACAACAAACTCAGACTTCCAGTTTAGAGGAGATGATGAAGTTTATGATGCAGAAGCAAGATGCAAATGCTCAGGAATAGAAAGCAAACTCTCAACGTCAGGATGCAATTCTGCAGAAACAAGATATGGCTATAAAGGACTTAAAAAATTCAAATAGAACATTTGTCTATAGACATGAATCAAATAAAGGCACAGACGTCTACAAAGTTTCCTTCACAAACTTTTCTGAACCTAAAAGAGCACATCAATATTATAAATCTAAAGAGTGGAAGGAAAGTATAAGATTCGAATCAGCATGAAGAAGGTAGTGACGACTTAGAAAAAGAATTTGAGGCGGAAAATGCTCATAAGGAAAAGCCAAACCCAACTGGCCAATCTAAGGACACAATTCCTACCTTTACCACACCACCTCATTTTCCTAATCGTTTTGCCAAGTTAAAGAAGCAAGCTCAAGATAAGGAGATAATGGATATTTTCAGCAAGGTGCAAATCAACATCCCATTTATTGAGGCCATCAGAATGGTACCCAGGTATGCCAAATTTCGGAAGGATTTGTTTACAAAGAAGGATAAGTTGATTCCTAATGAAGTCACTCAAGTAGTCAAAAGTGCTTCAACTATGTTATTGAATAAGATGTCTGCAGAGTATAGGGATCCTGGAGGTTTTACAGTGCCGATTAATAATGGTACAAAGAGGTTTGAGCGTGCTTTGCTTGATTTTGGAGCATCCATTAGTGTGATGTCAGCCGATATTTATGATTCTTTGAATCTTGGACCTTTAATAGAGACAGAGATTATCATTCAATTAGATAAGAAGTCTAACATATATCCTAAGGGACTGATGGAAGACATGTTGGTTCAAGTGAATGGATTAGTCTTTCCGGTTGATTTTTATATTGTGGATATGAAGAAAGGAGATAATTGTTCGTCTACTTCATTACTTCTCGGGAGACCGTTTATGAAGACTTCAAAGATGAAGATTGATGTCAATAATTGGACACTTACTATGGAATTTGATAAATAAATTATACGCTTCAATATCTTTGGAGTTATGCGTTATCCAAGTGATGTTCATTCTCTATTGATGTTATTGATCTGTTAGCTCAGCAGATGCTTGATTTGAGAAGTGAAGATGAACTTGGAACTGTATTGCGACACAGTATTGATGTTGACCTCCATGGGATGCCTAACTTGGATGTCGACATTGCAAAAGAATTGGTGTAGATGTTTGGTGCCTTAGTGGCATTACAAGAAGCTCAAACGGGTAATATTTCATATATTTCTTTACCCTTAACTAATGAAGTTCCTTTACCTTCTGTTGTACAAGCACCTAAATTAAAACTGAAGCCTCTACCTGATCACTTAAAGTATACTACTTGGGTGATAGGGAAGAGCTTCTGGTCATTATTGCAAAGAATCTTACAACAGTACAGGAAGAACGCTTGATTAGGGTTCTGAAAGAGCACAAAACGGTAATTGGTTGGACGATTGCTGATATCAAAAGTATTAGTCCATCCATGTGCATGGATAGAATCCTAATGGAAGATGATGCCAAGCCAGTACGTGATGCTTAACGTAGGATTAACCCCCCAATGATAGAGGTCGTGAAGAAAGAGATCCTCAAATTGCTAAGTGTGGGGGTGATTTACCCAATTTCTGACAACAGACGGGTGATAGGTTTTTAGAATACCTATATAAATAAACCGCAATCGCACAGTGTCTAAATAATAGACAGAGGAAAATATGGGTCGAACCCACGGGGAGCGGGAAAATACCAGTAATTAATATTCTAAATAAACTAACCAGAAACAATGATTTTGTATCTTTAGAAATCAAGAATGAAATAACAAAATTAACTAGGGAATCCGGTTTCCACCAATCTAATCATATAAACTCAACTAATCTCTATAATATATTTTCTAAATTAAACGAGACAAATATTGAAATTAATTTCATATCTCGTAAAATAATGCATTAAAATCCTAAATTATTGTTTCATCGTTATAATTTCCTTCGCTTCTATATAACAATTCTAAAGCGTTATTTATTAAACCTAAAGCATACACTGTCAAAGAATTTAACCCAAGCACGACATATAAATTGAGAAACATAAACAATCAATAAAATCACGTAAACAATTATATGCCAAGTTATATGAAGTGAAATTATTAATCAATTAAATCATTGTGAAAATATTATTAGAAAAAATTAATATGGACTTGTATGATCAAAATTGGTTTCCACCCAAAACCCTAGATAAAAGGATAACACAACATGACTATGAATTTCTCAAAACCCATAAAAATAATCAACAAAAAAAAAGAAATTAAACCGTTAACCGTCGTCACCCGGCAAATAATCTTCTACCTTTTCTCTTAATTTTCTCCTCTTAACCTCCACGGCACTGTCCCTTTTGATGTACAAACCGAAAGAAATCTCCCCAGCAAAATCTCCCCCTTCAATTCGCTTCTTCTTTAGGTTTTTAATTAACTAAATCTAACTCTACCTCAATGATAGGTGCATAAAATACAGTAGTTGAATATTAATTTTTTATGCATTTCTTAACTATTTCTCTTGGATTTTTGGTATATTACATTTGTTTTGAATTTTATAGGTATTTTGGAATCATATTAAGTAAAAGAAGATATTTAAAGGTTGAAGGCATCATTTAACAACTTTGGGTGTTGGCGGAATTAAAGCATAGATGAACACAAGTCTCAATTGTGTCTTAAACAGAACTTACTAGAAGAAGGCCTATTATTCTATAAAGAAGTACTAAAGGGATTCCATTTATTCAAAGCAGACATGTGGTTGATCAGGGCTACCACTTTCAAATCTTACCAAAAGCTAGGTCGTGAGTTGGTTCTTCTCATATTTCTTTTGTTACGACCAGGTTCTAGCTGAACAAAAGATACGCAGATAGAGAAGATAGAGAGGGTTGTAATGGGTTCTGTGGTCGTAAATGAGGAGAACTCAGTTTGAAGATGGTGGTATCAAGGATGTTGATGAGTTTGAATAGGGGAAGAAGAGTTGGGTTACTGTTGGCCTAAAATCAATTAGCTAAAGAGAATTTGATGTTGTTGCCTGAAGAGAAGAAGAACATTGAAACAGATAATGGTGATTCTTTGAGAAGTAGCAGAGAAAGATGGTGGAGCGGATCAACGGGTCGTTGGTAGATTTCAGAAACACAAAGAAGAACAACTAGTGATGTGTTAAATAAGTATGAGATGAAATGTTATCACCGAGAACCTGGCAGAATGGGCAAGAATGAACAAGAAATGGTAGATCTGGTTAGGATGGAAGTGTTGATAGAGAAACAAAAAAAAAAAAGAGAATGGGTGATTGTCGATGTCATGTTTCAAGAAGAGAAGGACAAGTTCTGTTGCCATGAAGAAGGTTGTGGTTGTAGCCTAAAGATGGGTTATGGCTCATGTAGATTTAAGATAGTTAGAAGTTGTTGTTGCTGCAGTGAGAGATAAGAAAAAAAAAAAAAAAACAGCGAGAATAGATAGGGTTCGATGTGTTGACAGAAGTCGGTACCAGTGATTCTTGTTGTTGGATATCGTTGTTGAGAGTAAGGCTATAAATGGATTGAAATGGGTTGTTTTGATTATGTTATAACAATTGCAGGACGAAGAATTGGTTGAAATTACAACCAACGATTCTTGCCTGAAATCACTACCAGTAATGCTCGCAAGTGCTTGATCAAACGTCTCAAAGACAAGCTGGGAATAGTGTTATCTTGGGGTTAGGTCTTGGCAAGCTTTCCAATGGTTGTGGGCTTTACTAATAATCTCGATTTGGGCAATGGGTACATGGACGACTTAGATATGGAAAACCCAATGGTTGTGGGCTTTACTAATAATCTCGATTTGGGCAATGGGTACATGGACGACTTAGATATGGAAAACTGGGTTTTTAGAGTTATTTTGGATTTGGAAGGGAGAAAGTTATATAAGAGCAACATCAATAAGGGGGAACGATATTTAGGTTTTCACCTAGTTCTCTCCTCACCTCTTCTACTTCTTTTTGTAGGTTTGTACGGGGAAAATTTCTCGATATCTAGGGTTTGCAAATTATTTCTTCAATTCAATTTTGTAAACTTCTATAATTATGAGTAATTAATTTTATTGTTGGTTAGGGATTTCTGGAATTTCTCAAGCATAATTCTTTAATAATAAATTAGTTTTGTCTTAATATTATCGATTATGATTCACTACAGATATCTAATTGATTAATTATTTGTTTAGTTAAGTTACAAATTGATTGAACTGACATTCATATCTAAATTTAATTTAGGGTTATTATAAGCAAAAGTGATACTCCTTGACTACAAGTAACATACTGTGGTTATTGCTTATAGTGATACATCCTAGTAATCGCATGTGAATTATGATATTTGTTAAATTGAATTAGTTCGCTTTCCACGTTCAATTGCATTGATTAACCTAATTTCATGAATCTTAATGCTCATCGGGGATTAAACTTGATTAGTGCGTTTACACGTAAGGTTGTTCTCTTGGTAGAATTCATATTCGCATCTTTTAATGTGTTTGTTGATGACTTGAGGAAATTTGCGGGATATCCTTGCAATTAAAGTATTCTAGGGCTTTTGATAAAACGAGATTAAATATCAATTCTAATTATAAGTACAAGAATATTTTTGTGAATGCAAATGAAACCTTGACCAATATTCTCAACCTATTGATTCCTTTCTGCGATTTCTTAGTTTTCTTAATTAGTTTAATTTACTTTATTGAATCTGAGAAATCCCTTCTTTTACATAGGATTTCGAAACCATATAACAACCAAGACCTCCTCGTGGGAACGATCCTTTCTTACGCTTCTTTTATAATAAATCAATAGTAGCGAAAAATTAATAAATAATTTTGACGTGCAGACGACCTCATCAAATTTTTACGCCGCTGCCGGGGAGGTAACGGATTGTTATTTGTTTTTGATTTCTTGTTTTTGTTTTTAGTTTAATTTTTATTGCTGATTTTTTTTTTTTGATTTTAACCTAGTTTTGAGAATCTTATTTCATGTACTTATTTCTAATGGAAGGAGAATATTACAACCAATACGGTTTTAAACCTCAACAACACTATGACAACTGGCTACCACCTTTGGGATACAATCAAAACCAATTTATTGGCAATGATCAAAATCCTAGAGAACCTTATAGTGATTTTCATACATAGCAATAACCTTGTAGTCGCTATGTGATTGGATTTTAACTATACCGCAAGAGCACGGTTGTCGATGAGACAGTATGCAAGTACGACTCGTTCCACAGGGATTTCAAAAGTGTAATTTCTAGCTTTTAGTTAACTAATGTGCTAATAACAAATAGAATGATTTTTAATGAATAAATTAAATAACTAAAAAGATAAAACAACTATACAAATTAATCAACCAGGAAGATAAAGGTCTAGGGTTTTCGATTCCAGTAATTTTGATGTTTATAAAATTAACAATTTCTTATCTCAAACAATTACTCTCAAATTACTCAAAACAATTTTGAACCTAATCTCATGTTTTGGAAAATATAACGTTTAAAATTCTTTATATGACTCGGTCATCTCTCAAAACTATAATCTCCTTTGCTTATAAAAGATCAACAGCCTAAGACTTTCATAACAATTTAATGGAAGCATTTTAGAAAAGAAATTATTAGTCATGAAAAAACACAAATAGTAGAGTAAATATGTCTACGAAATTAACTATTGAAAATACACATCAAAAATAGCCTCATCCTACACCCTAGAAAAGAAGATTAGCTACTCATAGAGATAAGAAAAAAAAAATTCATTAAACAAATTAAACTTATTGAAAATGAAAAGCCCAAAAAAAAAATTATTTCTTTATCGATTTAACGACACACTCTAAGAATAAACAAAGAAGAAACGACTAATTTCGTTGTTGAAGCAATAAAAAATATTGAATTACTTAATGAAAGAACGACGCCTTATATTAGCTTTAAACCTTAGAACTGTTGTTGGTACTGTTCACCAAACCGTAGCTAAAGGTTCTAAAATTAAAAGAAAAGGTTACGAAATTAAATGACAGTTTCAGCGACCGTTTGAATGTGTAGTTGATCTTCCTCTTTCTTCTTCTTCTCCGTTCACGACCTGGTTGCAGAGAGTGAAACTGATTTTTTTTCTTTTGCTCCTGGCCAAATCCAGCCTTCCATAATGCTTCTTATCGACCCCTATTTATAATAGAACACCTCCACACCCTAATAACTTCTCCATATCTTCTAAAATCAATAGAAAATAATTCTCGGGCATTTTCTTTTTTTCTCCGCCTGATTTTTACTTTCTCGAACTCTTTATGATGTTTCCTTCGAGAATAATCCCAGTAAGTTTAATCCTTAGGAGATAGAATCTCCCTTATTACACACGAGAACATATTTCTTTCCTTGCTTTTGGTAATCTATTTTTTTCCAAAACAAATATTCACGAGATAAATGTTGTTCACGTAGTTGCTCTCGATCGAACTCATTTTTTTTGTTCCCTTGTTTTGTTCTCAACACGGTTTCGATTAGTATGGAAACAGAATCAGTTAAAATAAATTTCTCCCTGTTTTAGAAATTCACGAGATTTTTGTTGCTTTATTTGAAGAGTTTAAACGGTGTACACTTCTTCTATGAAGACAAGAATATAATCTTGTCTTTAATCCCTTGAAAATCTCTTCAAACCATATCAAAAAATCTTCTCAAATCGAGTAAATACAGTTCCCTCTAAAAATAAAATTCAAATGGAAGAAGCTTGGGGGCCTTAACACTTTGGGTGCCTTTATCAATTGAGTGGGTGCCTTTATCAATTCCCATGGGTGCCTTTATCACTTTTCTTGTCAATTTTTTGGCAACTGTTTATTCTTCCAAAAATACTTGTAAAAATAATAAAATGACATTATTAATACAAAAGTCGAATAGTAACAATATAAATATGAGCTCAAATAAGACATATAAATGTGTCTATCAAATATCCCCAAACTTATATTTTGCTAGTGCTCGAGCAAATCTAATCTAAAAATCCTAACTCACTTTCGCAGGAATCGCGACCACACTTAACATGTGTAACAAGCCTTTAAACCCCTAGGTGGCCCTAGTGGACGAGTTTTGTCTCGTGAGGGTTTACAAGAGATATACCCACAAAACCTTTTACTCCAAACTCTATCTACCTGTGAACGATTGAGGCTAGACACTAAACATGTTGTTTAGTTGGCTACTAAACTCTTTGGCTATGAGAATCATTACCCTTTATGATTCGAATTGTTGTACACGAGTTTTCACTCAAGAGTACTAAAATTCATATATAAAAACCAAAACTCCACTCAGAAAGTCGTATAATGGACCACGATACTCGAAATCTAACAAACCATAATCACATGAATGGATTAAGAAGATGAATATGGAGATAGGAGTGTGCAGATGTTAACTAAGGTGAACGGTGTTTCCCAGAATATGTGTATGAACATCATGCCAAGATGAGTCTTAATGGATTGAGATACGCACCCACTGGTCTAAATCTTAATTCTAGTATCAACTCAGCTGGTATATACAAGGGCCCCAGCGGTCGATTTATTGAATATATACAATTATTATTATTATAAAAACGAAATTTTTATTAGATAGGAACAACCGATTACACGTTAGTGGTGGGAAGCCTCGCCAAAAATTGGGCTCCCACACCCTTTTGTATGGAAATGCCTAGTCTAAAGAAAAGGGAGTTACTTATTTTGTAATTGTAGTCTAAGCTTGCAATGCGGTTCTGCAGCCTTGACACTAAAGCTATAAGGTCCTCTCCTAACTCCCCTAAGGTGGTGAACGCTAGCACACTGAACCCATATCCATGCTCCTCGCATTGGGTTAGGAATTTGTTGTTCTTGCGCGTCGTAGCGTTCGAAATTGACTGACCGGGTGTGAAAGCGGCTCTCCTGGTACCAGTAAACGGGGATACTCTTGTGACATCGAAGCACACATCTCGGCCATTCTCCCAATTGTACACTAGGATATATGCCGTCCTCAAGGAGTTCTCATTGTCTAAGAGGAAGCCCAGGTTGGCTTCTTTACAAGCGGAGACTCCTGCTTTGTAGCACATGTCTGACAGCACATCCCTGACTAAATCATGTCTAAGCTTAAAGCCCACCTCACTGGCACAATGAAGTGCATGATCTCCAAAGACGTCCTTACCACGCCCACAGCACGAACAAAGGCTCCCCTCCTCAAACTGTGACAAACCAAGCCTATAACTGAGGACAGCCCAGAATTGTCGAGGCCCAATAGCTTGGTGAAGCCAAGCTATGGGAATAGCCTTAAGAAAGTCTTGGACATGGCTCACCTTGTTGCATTGCCAAAGGATGGTGTCTCGCTCAGACAGGTTGAAGCTAGTGGGTATTCTTCTTGACCATATCAAACTATTGGGCTACCAAAAAGTGCATAGGGCACGGGGCCCACAGACTTGTGTAAAACTGGCTTGAGCCTGTTGGAAGCTAAGGTGTTGGTCAGCATCACATTGGGTTTTAAGGATGACGTTCTGCAGCTGTTGTGTTATTATTATTATTTATGTTTTTTTATTATTATTATTATTGTTTTTTTCGACAACATGATTAGATCTTTTGAATCTAAGTGCATGTTCCTTTTTAGCATATTACATGATAGTTCCCATGGATCCTATGTTCCACGCTTTCTTAGGCGCCGGAGACAGGGAGAACACACACATATTGTTATCTAGGTGTCATTTTAAAAAAAAAATATATTGGTCAAGTCCAACTAAAATAATGGGGTTTGATCTCAATCACTCTACTTCATCCTACCGGCGACAACAATGTGATACTAGTGCCTCACTAATTCACTTAAAGAAACACAAAAAGTTACAAAAATAAATACATAATGTGATATGGTGACGACTATGATGTTAATTCTAACACCTGAGCTATGTCCTTTTATGAATAGACCATTTAGATGGGCACACCAACTCCTATAGACAAGAATTTTGTTTCCATCTACCTAGAATGGTTAGTGTCATCCTGAATTATTCAAAAGTTTCTAAATCTTTGGAGAATTTTTTTAAATTTTTCTCTCTTACCCCCAAACTTAAATTGAACATAGTCCTCGATATTCTAAAGATAAATGAATGAAAGCATGAACAAATTAAAAGAGATAAGGAAAGATATTACCAGCACCGTGTACCAAAAGCATATGGGTTTCCTCCCATAGAGCGCTAAGTTTAAAGTCTTCATCCATACCAAGAAAGGATTAGTCACAATTTACGAATCATATCACAATAATCTGAATAATTGTGGATCCTGAAAGTCAATCAGATTTGACTTATATAGCTTACCACAATAGAATATATGAAATTGGTGGTCATTCTTATAAAAATATGTCGATTTAAACTTCCTAAAATATTCATGTTTGGTTACAACGTTTACGAATTGACACATATGAAGTTCAGATGTTCCGACATTTGGTAGAAAAATATTTGGTTGGAAAACAAATTCCACGATGGTATTATGGTCCGGGTAAACCATATCAACAGGATGATGGATTTCTGATGACTGAATTTCATTTTCGATAAAATTATTCGTCTCTAGAAACAGTTCATGGAGATAATCTCTTAATATGGTAGAGGCACATACGTCAAGTCCCAAGTGAGGGCCATTATAAGAGTCAAAGGTAAACCAAGGGGATAATGGTATTCACCCCCAAACTTAGAATAGTCAATGTACTTGGACAAACTAGTCACAGTTTCCTTAATTTCTAAATCAGATTTAGGAAAATGGTCACTTAATTCTTCTAAGTTATAGTCAGGTGGGGTACCTTCACTCACATTGAAATTCTCTACGAGTCTATCATCTTCGTCAGGGATTATGATCTTTGAATCGGACTCGGACACACTAGTCTCGGGATAAACTCGTTCCTCTAAACCATCATCGTCTTCATAATAACAAGGAAATATTTCACCATCTATAACAATGGTATCTCTAGTTAAATCCTTTGTCTCTTGAACAGGTAAATAATCATCAAGATTATTAGGATTGGAACTAGAAACATCATTATTGTCATGAAGCTCAATTGTTGTGACAATTTCCTGGTCATTATGAATATGAATTTCAAATTCTTTGTAAACATTATCCTTATCATCATAATAATATGAAGATGATTGAACCTTATCTAAACAAGTAGTTTCTTCAACTCTAACCTCGTCCTCTAGATTAGGTAAGTATTTATCATTATTATCAAGGGTAAAATTGGAAACACTATTTTTGCAATGAAGTTCATTTGGAGCAATACTAGCAGTTGAATGTTCATCTTCAATTTCTACAAAGGTCTCATGAATTTTTTCCCGCACTATGTCTCTCCCACGTGAATTTCCAGTAAGCTTAAAAGTCTCACTAATCATTATCTGAGATTCGCGCATAGTTTCAATAAATTTCTTAAGCGTCTCTTCTAAAGAAAGACTTGTACTACATGAAGAAATATGTGGCAATGAATTTTCATACTTTTGTTCTGTTTCAAGTGATTGATTGAGTTCATTATTCAAAGAAACAGAAAAATTAAGAATATGTGAATTTTCCAAGAAACGCAGGAGGGTATCTTCTAAAGATGGAGAAATAACATTGTGCTCAGTATAATATTGCTCGTTTACCCGTTCGTATGACTGGTGAGCGTGCGAATAGTAATTGGCCACTATGGTATGAACCATAACCTTCATAAGGTTGGTAGTGGTCCCAAGTACTATCCACACTATGGTCATAGTACGGGTAATGTTCATTTTGAAATTTGGGTCGATAATAATTGTATTGGTCCTCATAATACCACTTTGACATTTTTTTTCTTTTTTTTTTGGTGAAAATGCAAATGCAAGGTTGACTAAAATAGGTAAGCTTATGCTACCTTAGAAAAATATACCTACAGTCAAAGACTGGTCAAAAGTACGAGGCTAAGTGATGTAATTTAAAAGTGGTAAATAAAGATTCGTTACTCAGACTTGTGAAGATTGATTTTAAATATAATTTCTAAAGCTAAAAATATGAAAACTCAAATATTTTTTTAATAAAGTTGAGAGAAGACTGAGGCTAGGATTCCAGTATTTTCCAATTTTAAAGTGATTAAGTCTAATTATGCAATTCTAACATTTTAATTTGATTCTAAATTATTGCAAAGATAGATTTTCGAAATAACAACTGTATAGAAAAAGCATGGAACATCTAAAACCTAAGCCAAAGCATGTACCATCTAACGGAATCACAATTGTTGACCAAAAATCTTTTAAATCAGTTTTTAACCAAGGCAACTAATCATAAATAAATTGTATAAAATAAATTACCACATAATCGTTGGAAATTAGCTTCCTCCGTCTCCTCAGAGATGAAGTTTAGCTTCTCATTGTAATGGCAAAACCCTCAAAATAATCTTTCATTGCTCAAAAAGTGCTTACAATGGTAACAGAAACGCTCACAGGAATTTTGGTACGCTTATAAGCGTTACAATGAGTAGTTCTGTCCGTTACAGAAGAGATTAAAGAGTATAGCAAAGAAGTACGGTTCTCTGTCGCTGTTGGAAAAAGAACGGCTTTTATGACACTATCAACAACAGTTCGTGTCTGTAGTTTGTTCTTCGTGTTCTTCTTCAATGGCAGCAGCAGCAGAAATTTTTCTTCTCCTGTACACTTCTTCTCGAGCTCTGATCTCTCTCTAAGCTTCTCCCAATCGTCTCTCCCCCCTCTGGACACCTCTAAGCTTCCAATATATACTAATCACTACCAAAAATCCCCTCCAAAACTTCTTCTAATTCTCGCCATTCCTTCCCGTGAAAAACAATTTTCTTTCCTGATTTGTTTTTCTTGCTCCGTTTAGTGATTCTATGATTAGAAGAATATTTAGATCTTTCTTCTTTTCTTCTTATTACCCAAATAACTTGATTTCCTAAAACAACTTTGAGAAGATTTCCAAAATTAAAGCTTGTTTCCATATTCAAGCTATTTCCTGTTTACGTGAGAATTGTTCCCGCCAACTTTTTTTTCATTTGAAATTTGGGGTGTGGTTGCCATTAACCAAAGTGTGGGTGCCTTAATCTAAGTTGAGGGTGCCTTTAACATTTCTCCAAAAATACCTAAAAAGCAATAAAAAACCATAATAAGTACAATATCGAATACTAACAATATATAAAATTAAGATCAAGTCGGACACAAAAATGTGTCTATCAAATACCCCAAAACTTATTATTTGCTAGTCCTCGAGCAAATCTAATCTAGAAAATAAAATCCTAACTCACTTTCGCAGGAATCGCGACTACATTTAGCATATGTAATAAGCCGTTAAACCCCTAGGTGTCCCTAGTGGACGAGTTTTGTCTCGTGAGGGTTTACAAGAGGTATACCCACAAAACCTTTACTCCAGATTTTAGCGACTCGTGAAAAATTAAGGGTAGACACTGAACAAGCTATTTAGTTGGCTTACTCAATTCTTCGCTATGTGAATCATTACCCTATATGAGTCCAATTGCTGTATGCGAGTGTTTACTCAAGTATACTAAAATTCATATATAAGACAACAGAGCTCTACTCAGATAATCGTTTGACCATAAGGCTCAGAATCTATCACAGTTCAATCACGTGAAAAGATTTAGAAGATGAAGGTTGCACATGTTGACTAAGGTGAACGGTGTTTCCCATATCTGTCTGAAGGTCAGTGCCAGGATGAATCCTAATGGATTGAGATACATGGTCTTAATCCTAATACTAATATCGACTCAACTAGTATATACAAGGGTCCCAACGATCGATTTATTGAAAATAAAACGATAAATATATTGACAACATGATTGGATCAAATTGAATCCAAACGCATGATTCTTATCAGCGTCTTACGTGATAGTTCCCATGGATTCTGCGTTCCACGCTTGCTTAGGCGACGGAGACAGGGAGAACACACACATATCGCTATCAAAGTGTCAATTTTGTTTTTTTTTTTTTTTTTTTCGAATAAAGCAAGAATCGTCCTTGGTCTCAAACACTCTATTTCATCTTAGCGGTGATAACAATTTGATACTGGGCCCCACCAAATCACTTAGAGAAACACAAAATTGCAAAAATAAAAACAGAAAGTGATATGGTAGTGATAGACTCTGAGATGTGGTGACAACTATCATATTATTTCTAACACCTGAACTCTGTCCTTTTATGAATAGACCATTTCACTGGGCACACCAATTTCTATAGAAAAAGAGCTAAGTTTCCATCTACCTAGAATGGTTAGTGTCACCCTGAAGTGTTCACAAGTTTCTAAGTTCTAGAGCTTTATTATTCGACTAAAAAGTTTCTCCCTTACCCCCAAACTTAAATCAAACAGTGTCCTCAATGTTTCTAAAGATGAATGATTAAGAGAATAAACAATGAGAAACTGTTACCAATCGAAGGAAGAGAGCTAAGGAAAGATATTACCGTGTCGCATGAACATGGGTTACCTCCCAGGAAGTGCTAAGTTTAAAGTCTTCCGCCAGACTTAGAAAGAATTATTCACCTCATAAAATCATATAGTAATAGTCGGAACAACTGTGGGTCATCTGAATCAAATAGGGCTATCACAGATAAGAGGAAACAACAACAAGCCAAGAAAATGAACAAACCGAGCACACCCTTATTTAGTTTTCTGTTTACGAAAACTACTTCTAGCTGTGGTTCAGGTTCAGGCTCTATAACAGGGTCTAGATAAAATATTTTCATTTGCTGGATCTCCTCGTAGACAGGATCAAAAGAATCAGGTTGTAGAGTCTCGAATAACTCAACTAAGAACTTAGAAGCACATAATAATAACCTGAATAATTGTGGATCCTTAAAGTCAATCAAATTTGACTCACACAGTTGACTACTATGAAGGTGGTCATTTTTAATCAAATGTGTCGATTCTAATCTCCTAAAATAATTAGGCTTAGTCTCAAAACTTAATAACTGATATATTTGAAATTCTAACGTTCCCACATATGGATGAAAATATTTTGGTGGGAAAACAAATTCAATCTTGGTACTACTTCCTAGGTAAACCACATCGACCAGAGGATGGGTTTCTATCAACTGAACTTCTTTCTGGACATCAACAGGCTCAGGGAATCTAGTTTGAAGATTATCTTGTAAAACGGTAGAGGTACATATATCAAGTCCCAAGTTAGGGACCTTTATAAGAGATAAAGGTAAAGCACATGGAGAATGATAGTCACCCCCAAACTTAAAGTTTTTGGTGTCTCTAGATAGACCAATCACAATTTCCCTAATTTCTAGATCGTCAGCTTCCCGAAAATGGTCAATTTTTTCTTATAGGTTATAATCCGTTGGTGCATCCTCACTCATATTTAAAATCTCTACGAGTCTATCGCCTTCATCAGAGACTATTGTCTTCGAGTCGTCAGACTCCAAATCACTAGTCTTAGGTTAAACCCGTTCCTCTAAACCATTATTGATTTCAAAACAAGAAATTTCTACATTGTCTAGACCAGTGGTATCTCTAGTCAAATCCTCTTCCTTTTGAATAGGTGAATAATCATTAAAATTATTTGAATTTGAATTATAAATAACACTCTCATCGTGAAACACAACTGGAGTGACAATTTCGTGATCACTCTGCCCGTATATTTCAAGTTCTTCACCAATACTATCCTCATCATCATAATAATATGAAGATGTTTGAACCTCGTCTAAATAAGTAGTGTTACCAATTCTATCGTCGTCCTCTTGACCTGGTGAATAACTATCAGGGGTAGCACTATATTGGGACATAAGATTATTTAGTTCAATCTAGTTCTTTGCAGCCATTTCTTTCGATCTTAATCGGATTATCTCATACTCTTCTCTCCTCTTCTTGCTATCCTTATCGAATTGCTTTGTACTTTCAGCTAGCTGCTTGAGGGCTTTTTGTAGAGGTGTAATAGGTTCATGATGAGTGCTAGGTTGCATTTTCTCTAAGGTATCTCTCCAAGACAAATATCTCGAATTTTGCTCATTTTCATGTTCATAAGACGGGTGTATGTATGAATAGTAATTGGGATCACCCTGGTATGAGTAATAACCTCTAGAAGGTTGATGATGGTCCCGATTACTATCCGCACCATGTTGATAGTACTGATAATGTCCATTTTGAAATTCAGTCTGATATTCATTGTATTGGTCCTCATAATACCAGTTCGACATTTTCTAACAAAAAGTTCCTAATAAATTTACAAAAATCTAAGAAAATAAATCCTAACAGGAAGGGGTTCTAAAAATACACAAACAAGGCCGACTCAACCAAATCAAACCTATTGAATCTAGCAAACAAAAATCATGATGGCTCCACTTAGATTGTTTCTAGACCAGCTTTTATTCTTCGAAAGACAACTAGTTACAGTTTTAGCAAACCTCTTAGGATGATCCGAATTAGATTTAGTCGAAGAGAAACAGGATAAGCTCTAAGGAGCTTTGATAACCCTTCCTCTTTGGCAACGTTTCCCTGGGTTACAAGGCGGCGCTAATCAACTTAACATAATCTTTTCGAACTTCGAGTTAGGCTAACAAAGCAACCAATACAATCCTTTTGAATGATTTTCCAATAAGCTCGATACCCTATCGGTCTTCTTTCTAGTCAAATTTGAAGGATTAGGTTCGCGTTAGGTAACGTGTTCCTATGGCGGGCAAGAAGGAAACGGTGATGACATATGAGTCCTTATCTTGTATGGCCAGTTCTTGCCCTTTACTAGAAAAGTAAGTCCGTTTTCAGTTCCTCAGCATATATGCATACGAAGGAATGCAGTAAACCCACTTGCAGGGGTTCGTGGGTTGATCGAGTCTTACCTCCCGTACCAGACGGGCGATGAATCAGTTGATGTCGACTCAGGCCACCAACTCCTGTCAGTGTGCGAACCCGAGGGGCCGAGACAATATCAATTGTCGTCCTTCCATGTGCAATTTATATTTAATACTACCCTTCCGTAGGGTTAAAAATAATAATAAAGTCCAAAAAGTTCAATGTCCGAAGAGAAGTGTCCGAAATAAAAAAATACAGAAACAATTAAAATCCTAATACAGTTCTCTAAAAAAATAAAATAAAATAAAATCTAATTAAAATCTAATTAAGAAAAATCTTCGTCTTCTTTTTCGTTCTTTTAAGCTTTAGCTTTTAGCTCCAAGTCTTTAGCTTTAATTCCAAATCTTTGACTTTAATTCCAATACTTTGGCTCACTTTCCTTTCGATCCAAAATTCAAAACCTGCAGCAAAAAGAGAAATACCAAAAGAAACGTAAAATAGAACAAAGTAAAAAAAAAAAAAAATCTAACTAAACTAATTAACCTAAAAAAAAAATCTAAAAACAATTCTAAAAACAAGTCCGCGTCGGCGGCGCCAAAAATTGATGTAATTTAAAAGTGGTAAATAAAGATTCTTTACTCAGACTTGTGAAGATTGATTTTAAATCTAATTTCTAAAGCTAAAAATATGAAAACTCAAATATTTTTTAATAAAGTTGAGAGAAGACTGAGGCTAGGATTCCTCTATTTTCCAATTTTAAAGTGATTAAGTCTAATTATGCAATTCTAACATTTTAATTTGATTCTAAATCATTGCAAAGATAGATTTTCGAAATAACAACTGTATAGCAAAAGCATGGAACATCTAAAACCTAAGCCAAAGCATGTACCATCTAACGGAATCACAATTGTTGACCAAAAATCTTTTAAATCAATTTTTAACCAAGGCAATTAATCATAAATAAATTGTATAAAATAAATTACCACATAATCGTTGGAAATTAGCTTCCTCCGTCGCCTCAGAGATGAAGTTTAGCTTCTCATTGTAATGGCAAAACCCTCAAAATAATCTTTCATTGCTCAAAAAGTGCTTACAATGGTAACAGAAACGCTCACAGGAATTTTAATACGCTTATAAGCGTTACAATGAGTAGTTCTGTCCGTTACAGAAGAGATTAAAGAGTATGGCAAAGAAGTACGGTTTTCTGTCGCTGTTGGAAAAAGAACGGCTTTTATGACACTATCAACAACAGTTCGTGTCTGTAGTTTGTTCTTCGTGTTCTTCTTCAATGGCAGCAGCAGCAGAAATTTTTCTTCTCCTGTACACTTCTTCCCGAGCTCTGATCTCTCTCTAAGCTTCTCCCAATCGTCTCTCCCCCCTCTGGCTAAGCTTCCAATATATACTAATCACTACCAAAAATCCCCTCCAAAACTTCTTCTAATTCTCGCCATTCATTCCCGTGAAAAACAATTTTCTTTCCTGATTTGTTTTTCTTGCTCCGTTTAGTGATTCTATGATTAGAAGAATATTTAGATCTTTCTTCTTTTCTTCTTATTACCCAAATAACTTGATTTCCTAAAACAACTTTGAGAAGATTTCCAAAGTTAAAGCTTGTTTCCATATTCAAGCTATTTCATGTTTACATGAGAATTGTTCCCGCCAACTTTTTTTTCATTTGAAATTTGGGGTGTGGTTGCCTTTAACCAAAGTGTGGGTGCCTTAATCCAAGTTGAGGGTGCCTTTAACATTTCTCCAAAAATACCTAAAAAGCAATAAAAAACCATAATAAGTACAAAATCGAATACTAACAATATATAAAATTGAGATCAAGTCGGACACAAAAATATGTCTATCACTAAGGATTGTGGAATTTCAGCTGGTAACTCCTATAAGGCCCAAGGCACGGGTTTAGCTTACTTTTCCACGGTTTTCCTAAACTCGGTAGTCTGACGATACAGCTGGTGTGTGCACGTGTTTTTTTTATATACAAAATAAAATAAAATCTAAAGAAAAAATATACAAATTGTTTCTAAAAAATGAATGAAAAAAAAATCTAAGAATTAATGAAAAAAAAATTGGGTTTTATTACTTACCTTCTTTGGTAGGCAATTTCCACAAGTAATGTAAAAGATCACCTGCACATCAAAGCAAAGAAAAATACCCAAGTGAAATCTAAAAAAAATTAAATAAAATAAAATAAATATCCTAAACTAATTAACACAAAATTAAAGAAAAATTAAAAATCACAATTTCTAAATCCCCGGCAGCGGCGCCAAAAACTTGATGGGATTTTAATTATACCGCAAGAGCACGGATATCGATGAGACAGTGTGCAAGTATAGTTCGTTCCATGGAGATTTCATAAGTATAATTTCTATATTTAATTAAATAATGTGCTAATAACAAATAAAATAATTTTTAATAAATAAATTAAATAATTGAAAAGATAAAATAACTATACAAATTAATCAACCAGGAAGATAAAGGTCTAGGGTTTTGGATTCCATTACTTTTGATGTTTGTAAAATTAACAATTTATTATCTCAAACAATTACTCTCAAATTACTCAAAACAATTTTGAACACAATCTCATGTTTTGGAAAAATTTAATGTTTAAAATTGTTTATACGACTCTCGTCATCTGTTAAAAATATAATCTCCTTTGCTTATCAAAGATCAACAACCTATAGACTATTCAGAACAATTTAATCGAAGCATTTTAGAAGAGAAATTGTTAGTCATGAAAAAGCACAAATAGTAGAGTAAATATGTCTAAGAAATTAACTATTGAAAATACACATCA
Organism: Papaver californicum; assembly: GCA_023531435.1. Taxonomy (NCBI): domain Eukaryota; kingdom Viridiplantae; phylum Streptophyta; class Magnoliopsida; order Ranunculales; family Papaveraceae; genus Papaver; species Papaver californicum. Next base: position 842,162 of record JAJJMC010002143.1, on the reverse strand, counting down.
AAAATAGCCTCATCCTACACCCTAGAAAAGAAAACTAGCTACTCATAGAGATAAGAAAAAAAAAATTGATTAAACAAATTAAAATTAATAAATATGAAAAGCTCATAATTTTTCTTTATTTCTTTATCGATTTAGCGATGCACTCCAAGAGTATTACAAAGAAGAACTGGCCAATTTCGTCGTTGAAGCAATAAGAAGTATTGAATTACTTAATGAAACAACGACGCCTTATATTAGCTTTAAACCTCAGAACTGTAGCCGGTATTGTTCACCGAACCGCAGCTAAAGGATTTGAAATTAAAAGAAAATGTTACGGAATTAAATGATAGTTTCAGCGACTGTTGAAATGTGTAGTTGATCTTCCTCTTTGTTCTTCTTCTCTGTTCACGACCTGGTTGCAGAGAGTGAAACTGATTTTTTTCTTTTGCTCCTGGCCAAATCCATCCTTGCTTAATGCTTCTTATCGACCCTTATTGATATTAGAACACCTCCATACCCTAATAACTTATCCAAATCTTCTTTATATCTTCTCAAATCGATAGAAAATAATTCTCGGGTATTTTCTTTCTTTCTCTGCCTGATTTTTCCTTTCTCAAACTCTTTATGATGTTTCAATCGAGAATAATCTCAGTAACTTTAATCCTTAGTAGATAAGGTCTCCCTTATTACACCCGAGAATATATTTTTTTCCTTGCTTGTGGTAATTTGTTTTTTTTTCCAAAACAAATATTCACGAGATAAATGTTCTTCATGTTTTTGCTCTCGATCCAACTCATTCTTGTTGTTGCCTTGTTTTGTTCACCGCATGATTCGATTAGTATGGAAACAAAATCAGCTAAAATAGATTTCTCCTCGCTTTAGAAATCACGAGATTTTAGTTGCTTTATTTGAAGATTTTAAACCGTGTAGACTTCTCCTCTAAAGACAAGAATACAATCTTGTCTTTAATCCCTTGAAAATCTCATCAAACCATATCAAAAAATCTTTTCAGATCGAGTAAATAGAGTTCCCGCCAAAAATCAAATTGAAACGGAAGAAGCTTTGGTTCCCTTAACACTTTTGGGTTGTCTTTATCAATTGAGTGGGTGCCTTTATCAATTCCCAGGGGTGTCTTTATCACTTTTCTTGCCAATTGATAGGTGCATAATCTACATGGTTTTAGTGTCAATTCCATACTTGTTTTAGTTCTATTTATTTCATTATACATTGTATTACTCTTGTTTTCTATTTTGTTTCTCATGTTAGGATAATTCAACCAAAAGAAGTGGAAACGACTTTGAAAGTGCTAAGGAAGTGAAGTGCTACAAGTGAAGAAAATTAAAGAAAAATTGAAACTCCTTTATATCCAGGAATTATTCTCACCATCTTGTAGAGAATTGAAAGGCGAAGCCAACGCAAAAAGAATGAGGGCATTTCGAGTTCGTATGAAGAAGTTATGAGCAAAACCGTGCAACCAACTTGGATTTGGTATCTTTTGGGTCTTATTAGGCCTGCACGGGAAGAGAAAAAGGGAAGCGTTTGGGGCTCGCCTTTGACGTGGGGTTTTGTTGGTTTTTGAGGAGGTTAAGTCTCCTAATTGAATAAGGATCAAAAGGAGGTGGAAGAGTTTAATAAGATTAGGTTTCCTAGTTGGATAGACATCAAGAGGAGGTTACAAAAGCCTATATAAAGGGGAGCCTAGATACAATTTTCTAACAACTTCTCCACAGATAAGAGAGCAAATTTTGGTTTACCCCTTTAAAGGGGGGAACTAGGATATTTTCTCTTCTTCTTCTTTATTTTTTTCTTCTATATTTTTCATGGGTTTTAGTAAACCCATGAGTATATATCTTCTATTGGTTGGGATGTAATCCGAAGTTCTAAACATGGGAATCAATCTGGATGATTAGTTTTAACTTTCATTAATTTTTTTTATCGTTCATGTTTTACTACGTATAACAATTATGTGATTGTGTTCATGTAATATGATTGGTTGTTTGGTATGTTTAAAATTGTAAATTAAATATCCTTAATAACTTATCTATAGCTAATTAGGGATCTTAGATAATTTTATCAAGAACCCTAATAAGTAGTAGTAATTTGTAATCACTAGCGGTACGAATCATGAAGGAAATTACAAGTAAAGCTTGTCCTAGGTTGAATATGCCATGATTGTGCGATATATTGCCTGTGAATAACTCGTCTCACAGATATTAATGTTTTCCTTAAGTTGAATCTCTTAGCGATTAGCACTAGGTTATTTGGTGGAAAAGAATCCATATATTAGCGATTGCAGTATATGTTGACATTTGGAGGCGTAACGAAGTATTACACCGATTAGGGATACTTTAGGCTTATTGGTATAAAGAGATATTGGATGTTGATTCTAACGGATTGAGAAGCTTGTTTGGTGATGGAAGATGAAACCACTAACCAATATTTTCTATTTTTATTCACAACCTTTATTCACCTTGCTTTTAGTTTAGTTTAGTATAGTTTGACTTAGAAACTCAACAACCCCCTGATTACCTAGGAAGTCGAAAGCAAGCAACAATTTCATGTTTTTTGTGGGAACAAATCCCTATTTGCTACTTTACTCATTATTTTAGAAAGTATAGGAAATATTTTGGTCGTTTGACAACCCATCACAAATTTTTCCACAACTGTTTATTCTTCCAAAAATAACTGCAAACACAATAAAATAACATTATTAATATAAAAATCGAATAATAGCAACATAAATATGAGCTCAAATAAGACATATAAATATGACTATCAGTATATAAGTCAACTACCAACACGGGATAATTATACTTCCAATTAGATTTATTCAAGTTGTACGCATGTTATGAATGGATTACAAGACTTGCAACATAGATTAGACCAACTTGATACAACACTTAATAGATAAAACGTCGCACAAACAGATTTTTTACAATAGTTTACCTTACCGATTCCCGATCGTAGTTATGATCATTCACTCATTCAAAGGAAAGAGTCATGGGCGAGAGATTCTATTGTAGTTAATGGTGGGAAGCGTGTGAATGTCAGAAAACTTCCTCAAAAACTATAAAAGTTGGAAGATGACGGAGCCCCGGAAAAACTTCTTGAAGAAATTAGTAAGACCGTTTGTATGGAACTCAAACGACGTACTAATAAAGGTTGTGAAACCGATAAAGATTCTGATTTGGTGAGTCTGAAAATGAAAAGGAGTATGTTGAGAATGAAAATGAATTAAATGATATTGTGGAGGACCCAATTGAACTTACCAAGAATTATAATGATAATTTTGATGCTGAAATTTCCATTAAGGCGGAGACAGATAAAGATTGGATGAAGAGTTTGATAGAGGACCACGATACATATGAGTTAAGTAATTCGCTTGAATTCTTTTAAGGATGAAGAGGATCCCGTGATACAAGAGATTGTGCAAGGTTTGACTAATCACTTTCCTATTGATTCTTCTCCTTTACCTCTATATGGCTTGAATGTACGTGCTAAAAAATATTCTTGAATAACTTTGGTTCTCGATATCCTCCATTGGAGATACTTGATTCTCATACTATGCAGGTTTGTGAAAATAAAACCGTAGAAGTTCCCAAATTTTATGTTCTCTATACACTTCCAAGTGTAGAAAAGACTAAGTATGTAGGAAACTTATATCGGGCTATAACTTCAATTCTATTTTCTTGTACTAATATTCTTATGAAGCTTTTCTTAGAATTGCAGATTTTTCTACGGGTGGACCTCCAAATTTTCAGATTGTTGGTCTACGGGCGACCAGAGAGTCGGGCTGACGAATTTAAACCAAGTGTTGCATAGGAGGCAACCCATTGATTTAGTATTTCTTTAACTTTTTCTTGTTTTTTCTCTATTTTCATATCATTATAGGATTTCCCACCTTGTTTTACATTGGATGAGTTAATTTACATTAAGGACAATGTAAATTTTAAGTGTGGCGGAGTGGTTAAGCTTATAGAATTCTTAAGAATTCACTTTTAGGTATAAAATTTTAACTTTTTTGTAACTATTTGCATGAAACCTCCAACTTTTAGATATTTTAGAGTCACTTGGTATACTTCTAGCTACGTTTATATACGGAGTTCTTACCGAAATTATTGTACTTAGAAATATTAGAGAACTATATTCAGGTTTCTTAGTTGTTGAGAGGCAATAGCTGACAAAAAGGGACTTAAACTGCAGGTGATGAATACAATATTATAGAAGTTGATCATTCATTACCCATATATGAGTGAGGCACCAAACCTTCATTATTGTCCGTTTAGAGTATTTCATCTGTGCAAATTCCGAGTAGAATGATAAGATACCTAACCTCGCACCATTTCAGCATTACTGTTTGATCTCTTGAGTGTTAATTCTATCAATCAGGAGGGTGACATCAGAATTGCAAAAAAAAACTTACCTTATAGTTTGATTTGCAGTTGGCACCATTCTCTCTTTCGGCAATAACAGGTCCATAGAAACACCATCGTCATCAACAAGCGGAACATTACAAATTTGAAGAAAGTTGAAGACGTTCAAGGTTTACAAGAAACACTAAAAAAATAAAAAAATTCATATTTAAAATGAAGTAACAATACAAGGAGCAGAATTTTATATCATAACGGAAGACTAAGTACAAGAGCGAAAATATTAAAAGAAGTGAATTTTTTGTGAATTTTAAGATACCGAGACAATACAAGTTGTGAAGAATCAAGTGGCAGAGTCATTCTCCCACGCTATATTAGTTTCATTGTTATTCTTTCAGTTTATATTTCATATTTTTTGTCTCAAAAAAAAAAATTATTGCTTTAATATATATTTATTTTTGTATTTATCTGTTAAGACCGTGGGAAAGAAGAAATCTATAAATAAGTTTCAAGCAACAAGAATTTGAGAAGAAAAGATTTAGAAATTGTTGAAGTTCTATGAAGTTCAAGAGTTCATCATCTACAGTTGAAGCCGAAGACGTTTCTATGGGACGCTGTGAGAGTGGTGTTGATTCTAGATTGAATGAAAGGTGAGCGAGCATTCCCATCCTTGCATAGTGGTTGATTTCCTTTCGTAAAGATCATTAGAAAAAATTTCTTTTCTTCTCACGTTTCTATGGGATATTCAGATATAATTCGGAAGGTCTTCCCTTCCCACCATTCAACGTGTGCAGGATTTCTATCTTCATTCCTGCCTACACACATGAGAACCATAAAGTGCGCCTTTTGAGTGTAAATTTATAAAACCCTATTGGTGAGGAAGAAGTCCAAACATTAGATCGCTCTCGAACCTGAATTCTTTCATATGGTGGTTTTCTCTTAACTCAAGAGTTAAGCATGAAAATATTCTTCTTTGATACATCTAACTTATTATTATTAGTGTGAAGAAACTTTATATCATCTTATCTTTTTGGATGCATGTGCTTTGAAATATTTGAAACTTGGAAGATTAGGTTTTGTGGGTAAATCTCTTGTAAACTCTCACGAGTCTATAACTCGTCTACTTGGACACCTAGGGGTTTAAAGGCTTGTTAAACATGCTAAGTTTAATTGTTTCCTCAATGAAAGGAAGTTGTATAATTTAGCTTAGGGTTATTTTAATTTAGTTTACTCGAGGACTAGCAAAAGGAATGTGTGGGGGAATTTGATAGGTGTATAAAATATACAATAGTTGAATATCAATTTCTTATGCTTTTCTTAACTATTTCTCTTGTATGTTTGGTATATTACGATTGTTTTGAATTTTATAGGTATTTTGAAATCATATTAAATAAAAGAAGAGAATTAAAGGCTCAAGGTATTATTTAGCAACTTTGGGTATTGGCAGAATTAAAGCATAGATAAACACAAGTCTCAATTGTCTGTTAAACAGAACTTACTAGGGGTGGCCTATTGTTCCATAAAGAAATGCTAAAGGATTCCATTTATTCAAAGCAGATACGTGATTGATCAGGGCTACCACTTTCCAATCTTACCTAAAGCTAGGTCGTGAGTTGGTTCTTATCATATTCTTTTTTGGCGACCAGGTTCTAGCTGAACAATAAAAACGCAGATAGAGAAGATAGAGAGGGTTGTAATGGGTTCTGTGGTCGTAAACGAGGAGAACTCAGTTTGAAGATGGTGGTATCAAGGATGTTGATGAGTTTGAATAGGTGAAGAAGAGTTGGGTTACTGTTGGCCTAAAATCAATTAGCTAAAGAGAATTTGATGTTGTTGCCTGAAGAGAAGAAGAACATTGAAACAGATAATGGTGATTCTTTGAGAAGTAGCAGAGAAAGATGGTGGAGCGAATCAACGGGTCGTTGATAGATTTCAGAAACACAAAGAAGAACAACTAGTGATGTGTTAAATGAGTCTGAGCTGAAGTATTGGTGCCGAGAACCCGGCAGAATAGGAAAGAATGAACAAGAAATGGTGGATCTGGTTAGGATGGCAGTGTTGATAGAGAAGAAGCAAAGAAAACACAGAGAATGGGTGATTGTCTATGCCATGTTTCAAGAAGAGAGGGACAAGTTCTGCTTCCATGAAAAAGGTTGTGGCTGTAGCCTAAAGATGGGTTATGGCTCAGGTAGACTTAATATAGTTAGAAGTTGTTGTTGCTGCAGCGAGATATAAGAAGAAAAAAAAGAAACCAGCGAGAATAGATAGGGTTCGATGTGTTGGCAGAAGTGGGTACCAGTGATTCTTTTTCTTAGAGGTCGTTGTTTTGAGTAAGGCTATAAATGGATTGAAATGGGTTGTGTTGATTATGTTAAAAGAATTGCAGGGACGAAGAATTGATTGAAATTACAACCAACAATTCTTGACAGAAATCACTACCGGTAATGTTCGTAATGTGCTTGATCAAACGGGGAGGCAGCGGATTGTTATTTGTTTTTGATTTCTTATTTTTGTTTTTATTTTTATTTTATTTTTTATTTTTACTTTTATTTTTATTTTTATTGCTGATTATTTTTTTTCAACCTAGTTTTGAGAGTCTTATTTCGGGTACTTATTTCTCATGGAAGGAGCATATTACAACCAACATGGTTTTCAACTTCAACAACACTATGAAAATTGCCTACCACCTTTGGGTTACAATCAAAACCAATTTATTGGTTATGATCAAAATCCTAGAGAACCTTATAGTGATTTTTATACATACCAATAACCTTGTAGTCGGTATGTAAGTCAACCACCAAGGTGGGACAATTATACTTCCAATTGGCTTTATTCAAGTTGTATGCATGTTATGAATGGATTACAAGACTTGAAACATAGAATAGACCAACTAGATAAAACACTTAACAGAGAGAATATTGCACAAACTGATTTCTACAATAGTTTACCTCACATGACTCCCGATCGTAGTTATGATCGTTCACCCATTCAAAGGGAACATTCATAGGAAAGAGATTCTATTGTATTATAGGTGGGAAGCGTGTGAATGTCATAAAACTTGCTCAGAAACTATACAAGTTGGAAGATGACAAAGCCCCGGAAGAACTTCTTTAAGAAATTAGTAAGACCGTTTGTATGGAACTCAAACGACGTACTAATAAAGGTTGTGAAACCAATAAAGAGTCTGATTATGGTGAGTCTGAAAATGAAGAGGAGTATGTTGAGAATGAAAATGAATTAAATGATATTGTGGAGGACCCAATTGAACTTACTAAGAATTATAATGATAATGTTGATGCTGAAATTTTCGTTAAAGCGGAGACGGATAAAGATTGGATGAAGAGTTTGATAGAGGACCACGATACATATGAGGTAAGTAATTCTATTGAATTATTTAAGGATGGAGAGGATCCCGTGATACAAGAGATTGTGCAAGGTTTGACTAATCAATTTCCTATTGATTCTTCTCCTTTACCTCTATATGGCTTGAATGTACGTGCTTCAGAAGTATTGTTGAATAACTTTGCTTCTCGATATCCTCCATTGGAGATACTTGATTCTCATACTATGCAGGTTTGTGAAAATAAAACCGTAGAAGTTCCCAAATTTTATTTTCTCTATACACTTCCAAGTATAGAAAAGACTAAGTGTGGGGGAAACTTCTATCGGGCTATAGCTTCAATTCAATTTTTTATACTAATATTCTTGTAAAGCTTTTGTTAGAATTGCAGATTTTTCTAAGGGTGTACCTCCAAATTTTTAGATTGTTTGTTTATGGGCGATTAGGGAGTCAGGCTGATGAATATTAACCAAGCGCTGCATGGGAGGCAACCCATTGGTTAAGTATTTATGTTACTTTTCCTTGGTTTTTATGAATTTTCATATCATTATAGGATTTCCCACCTTGTTTTACATTAGATGAGTCAATTTACATTGAGGACAATGTAAATTTTAAGTGTGAGGGAATGGTTAAGCATATAGAATTCTTAAGTATTCACCTTTAGGTAGAAAATTTTAATATTTTTGTAACTATTTTCATGAAACCTCCAACTTTTAGATATTTTAGAGTCACTTAATATACTTCTAGCTATGTTTACATACGGAGTTCCTTACCGAAATAACTGAACTTAGAAGTATTTGAGAATTATATTCGGGTTTCTTAGTTATTGAGAGGCAATAAATGACAAAAAGGTACTTAAACCGCTGGTGACGAATGCAGTATTAGAGAAGATGATCGTCCATTACCCATATGAGTGAGGCACTAAACCTTCAATATTGTCCGTTTAGAGTGTTTCATCTGCGCAAATTCCAGGTAGAATGATGAGATACCTAACCTCGTACCATTTCAGCACTACTTTTTGATACCTTGGGTGCTAATTCAATCAATCATGAGGGTGACATCATAGTTATAAAAAAAATCTTACCTTGTAGTTTGATTTGAAGTTGGCACCATTCTCTCTCTCGGCAACAACAGGTCGATAGAAACACCATCCTCATCAACAAGCGAAACATTACAAATTTGAAGAAAGAGAAACACTAAAAAAAGAGCAAATTCATATTCAAAGTGAAGTAACAATACAAGGAGCAGTGTTTTATATCATAGTTGAAGACTAAGTACAAGAGCGAAAATATCAAAAGAAGTGAATTTTTTATGAAGTATAAGATTTTTAGACAATACAAGTTTTGAAGAATCAAGTGGTAAAGTCCTTCTCCCACAGCCATATTAGTTTCATTGTTAATCTTTCAGTTTATGTTTCAGATTTCTTATCTCAAATAAAATAAATCATTTTATTGCTTTAGTGTATGTTTCTTTTTGTATTTATTTGTTAAGACCGTGGGAAAGAAGAAATCTATAAAGAAGTTTCAAGCAAAAAGAATTTGAGAAGAAAAGAGTTATAAATTATTGAAGTTTTATGAAGTTCAAGAGTTTATCATCTACAGTTGAAGCCGAAGACGTTTTTATGGGACATTGTGAGAGTGGTGTTGATTGTAGATTGAATGAGAAGGTGAGTGAGCATTCCAATCCTTGCATAGTGGTTGATTTCCTTTCGTAGAGATCATCATAAAAAGGTTCTTTTCTTTCCACGTTTTTATGGGATATTCAGATATAATTCGGAAGGTCTTCCCTTCCCACCATTCAACGTGTGTAGGATTTCTATCTTCATTTATGCCTGCACACATGAGAACCATAAAGTGCGCCTTTTGAGTGTAAATTCATAAAACCCTATTTGTGAGGCAGAAGTCGAAACATTCAATCGCTCTCGAACTTGAATTCTTTCATATGATGGTTTTCTCTCAAGAGTTAAGCATGAGAATATTATTCTTTGATACATCTAACTTCTTATTATTAGTGTGCAGAAACTTTATGTCCTCTCAACTTTTTAGATGCATGTGCTTTGGAATATTTGAAACTTGGCAGATTAGGTTTTGTGGGTAAATCTCTTGTAAACCCTCACGAGACTATAAGTCGTCCACTAGGGACACCTAGGGGTTTAAAGACTTGTTCAACATGATAAGTTTAATCGTATCCTCAACGAAAGGGAGTTATATAATTTTGCTTAGGGTTAATTTAGTTTAGTTTGCTCGAGGACTAGCAAAAGGCAAGTGTGGGGGAGTTTGATAGGTGCATAAAATACAGTAATTGAATATCAATTTCTTATGCTTTCCTTAACTATTTCTCTTGTATTTTTGGTATATTATGTTTGTTTTGAGTTTTATAGATAATTTGGAGTCACATTAAGTAAAAAAAGAGAGGCATCATTTAGAAACTTTGGTGTTGGTGGAATTAAAAGATAGATGAACACAGTCTCAATTGTGTCTTAAACGGAACTTACTAGTGGTGGCCTATTGTTTTATAAAGAAGCGCTAAAGGATTCCATCTATTCAAAGCAGACACGTGATTGATCAGGGCTACCACTTTCTAATCTTAACTGAAGCTAGGTCGTGAGTTGGTTCTTCTCATATTCTTTTATTGCGATCAGGTTCTAGCTGAACAATAGAAACGCAGATAGAGAAGATAGAGTGGGTTGTAATGGGTTATGTGGTCGTAAATGAGGAGAAATCAGGTTGAAGATGGCGGTATCAGGGCTCTTGATGACTTTGAATAGGTGAAGAAGAATTGGGTTATTGTTTGCCTAAAATCAATTAGCTAAACAAAATTTGATGTCGTTGCCTGAAAAGAAGAAGAACATAGAAACAAATAATGTTGATTCTGTGAGAAGTAACAGAGAAAGATGGTGAAGCGAATCAATGGGTCATTGATGGATTTTAGAAACACAAAGAAAAACAGCTAGTGATGTGTTAAATGAGTCTGAATGAAGTGTTGGCACCAAGAACCTGGAAAAATAGGTAAGAATGAATAAGAAATGGTGGATCTGGTTAGGATGGCAGTGTTGATAGAGAAGAAGCAAAGAAAAAAAAGAGAATGGGTGATTGTCGATGTCATGTTTCAAGAAGAGAAGGACAAGTTCTGTTGCCATGAAGAAGGTTGTGGTTGTAGCCTAAAGATGGGTTATGGCTCATGTAGATTTAAGTTGTTGTTGCTGCAGTGAGAGATAAGAAAAAAAAGAAGAAACCAGCGAGAATAGATAGGGTTCGATGTGTTGGTAGAAGTGGGTACCAGTGATTCTTGTTGTTGGATGTCGTTGTTGAGAGTAAGGCTATAAATGGATTGAAATGGGTTGTGTTGATTATGTTATAACAATTGCAGGACGAAGAATTGGTTGAAATTACAACCAACAATTCCTTCCTGAAATCACTACCAGTAATGCTCGCAAGGTGCTTGATCAAACGTCTCAAAGACAAGCTGGGAATAGTGTTATGTTTGGGTTAGGTCTTGGCAAGCTTTCCAATGATTGTGGGCTTTACTAATAATCTTGATTTGGGCAATGGGTACATGGACGACTTAGATATGGAAAACTAGGGTTTTTAGAGTTATTTTGGATTTGGAAGGGAGAAAGTTATATAAGAACAACATCAATAAAGGGGAGCGATATTTAGGTTTTTACCTAGTTCTCTCCTCACCTATTCTACTTCTTTTTGTAGGTTTGTGCGGGGAATATTTTTCGACATCTAGGGTTTGAAATTTATTTCTTCAATTCAATTTTGTGAACTCCAACAATTATGAGTAGTTAATTTTATTGTTGGTTAGGGATTAGTTGAATTTCTCAAACATAATTCTTTGATTAATAAATTAGTTTTGTCTTAATATTATCGATTATGATTCACTATAAATATTTAATTGATTGATTGTTTGTTTAGTTAAGTTGTAAATTGATGGAACTCACATTTATATCTAAAGCTAATTTAAGGTTTATTACGCGCGAAAGTGATTCTCCTTGAATACAAGTAGTATAATGTGGTTATTGCTTATAGTGATACATCCTAGTAATCGTATGTGAATTATGACCTTTGTTAAATTAAATTAGTGCGCTTTCCACGTTTAATTGCATTGATTAGTATAATCTCATGAATTTTAATGCTCCTCGGGAATTAACTTGATTAGTGCTTTTACATGTAAGGTTGTTCTCTTGATACAATTCATATTCGCATATTTAATATGTTTACTGATAACTTGAGGAAATTTGCGGGATATCCTTGTAATCAAGGTATTCTAGGGCTTTTGATAAAATGAGATTAAATATCAATTCTAATTATTAGTACAAGAACATATTTTGTGAATAGAAACGAAACCTTGACTAATATTCTCAACCTATTGATTCTTTTCTTTTGTCTTTCTTAATTAGTTTAATTTGAATCTGAAAAATCCTCCCTTTTACATAGGATTTCGAAAAACAACCAAGACCTCCTCGTGGGAACGATCCTTTCTTACCCTTGCTTCAAAATAAATCAATAGTAGTGAGAAATTAATAAATAATTCTGAAGTGCAAACGACCACATCACGCAAACACGTCCAATACCAGGCCTAGTTCTAATTTTTATATTTATTTTTATGGTACTGGTTCCTATTCTCGTGGTAGGGATATTGCTAATTTTCTTGGTATGGAAAGAGCTTTATTTTCGGACAGATACTTGGGTGTGGAACTTCAGCCTGGAATAGTGAGAAATATTTATGTTTGTTTTGTAGTGGAAAAGATTATGGACAAGTTGGCTGGTTGGAAGGGTGAGATAAGCACTAACAAATATAAATTTATCTATAGTATCGGGTTTTAGATAGACATCCTATAAAAAAATATAAAAACATTAATATCGGTACAAATATAAGCACTAATAAATATAAATTAACAATAAAAGTATATAAAATAAGTGTCCATACTACGTCATTTTGGCCATTTAAGGACGTTAATTCCGTCCCTACCGTTGCAAAAACGATGTTACACATTGAAGCAATATCTATCACAACGTATATAAATTTAAACAACGCTTAAAATTTCTTAAATTATTTGTATACGTTGCTTAATCATTTCTAAAGCAAAGTATTCATTAAATTAAGCAACTTTTATATAACCATTAATCAGGGTAGCAAACGTCATGTTGTGGTCTCACAATAAACGTTACATTCTTTTTTAGTTGTGGGACATTTATATAAGTTTCTAATTTTAGAAGCTTAGCAACGTAAAAATCACCAACATTACATCTGTTGCAAATTTAATTTAGGCTTAAAAGAAATAGAAATTGTATTGATAAATTCATGCAGAATTCTGCTCCTGCATACCATTCTAGACGAACAAGAAATCCTAATTTATCTGTATAGAAGAAATTACAAGAACCATAACACATTTGATCGAGCATCAATCATAACCTTCAAGAACATTTATTATAAGCTAGGGTTTCAAAGTCTAAAAGAGAATCAAATGAATGACTAAATTGAAGCATGCAATTGAAAGTGAAAAATAGTCCGAACATGGGTTCTATTGAAATGTGCGTACTAACAGTCAACACCATCACCATTCTAGCATCCTACAAAGTAACAACATGTACAACCAATTAAACTTACTCATAATCGAGAAAAGTTATGAGTTAACAAGTATCAACTAGTGATTCAAAGGGGAAGTAGAGTATCCTTCAACACTTTTTACCTCTATTTCCTTTAAGTGAGCTTCATGCAGACGTTCTTCCTGAATTTTTGTTGTGACGACTGACTTTCTAATGCTATGCGAACATGCCTTGCTCTGATAGGAGTCTGAACACTCACCAAAGCTTGCATGCAGCAAAGAGTATCAACTTCTCACCACCTGCACAATCTCCTCAATCTCTCCTCACCCAATTGATACCCAGAGGTACCGAATCATCTTCGACTAGCACCTCGTTACCACAATGAATCTGAGTTAGTCAGTTAACCATCATTATCCAAATGAATAAAATACAAAAGCACATGCGAAAGGTATGCAACAACTCTAACAAATATAAACTGTCTGAAAGGTACTAGACTTCTTTTCATCCTCACGCTAAACATACCTGAGAACCTTCAACAAGTAGCATAAGGTTTTTTCTTCCATGTTCTGTTGCAACCTTCACATAATCAGAAAGCCATAGAAGTTAGCCAATGTACCGAGTCCTACATTATTCTGAGATAATAATGCAAGACATTATAATGAATAGACTAAACAGACAAAATGATAAAATCTGTAATAAACGGCCACAACTTGTGCATACATGAGCATTTCCAAACATATACGCGACCACTACGTGTCCAAAAAAGAACTTCCATAAGCGATAAACATACCTGGAACCACCTCAGCAAAATGAGGTTGTGAGTTATGCCATTTTTGTTCCTCTTTATATAATCTCTTACACATGGCAACCTAATAAACAGAGATATATATTAGATGAATGTATATATTTACATACAAGTTATTATAATTTGTGGAAGAACTGATTGGCTATACATAAAAGACTTACAGAGTTGTGAAGTAACTCCATCACATTTCCTTGTTCCTTCATTCTATTCAAGACAGTTGTAACCTTGGCCACAGCGTTGTCATCCTATTTACATTCGTTTCAAATCTCTCCTGAAAAAACACCAGCAATTGTCCAAATCACATGCTTAGCCAAAATAGAAGCTTTTGTTTCA
>JAJJMC010002143.1:723810-807780 GCA_023531435.1 Papaver californicum | reverse complement strand
GCTCCCACAATTGCAATAAAAGAGTCATACTGATCAGCTTCAAACTATCAGGATTGACTGCTATAAAAAATTCATACACTTTCTTTTCTTTCAAAAAGAGATGTTATACCAGAATATAAGCATAGAGGCTGATATCGTAACTCAAATATCTATCATTTTCCAATAAAACCCATTTGTGGTAAATGAACAAAACAAAGAATGTGAGTTTGAATTAGACATACTATCACGACACAAAGAACATCGATGATATTGACTCATAAATTACCTTATCAACGCGTAAGGGTGATTTGACAACAAATGTTCCTCTTCATATTGTATTCCTGGGTCTTTTCTAGGAATAGGTGGTCTTCCGTAATCACACTGCACAAAAAAGAAAAAAAAACTAATAAGAAGCTTTAATTTGTAGTAAATGGGCTAGCACACCCCACACAGATTATCCCTGTGATCAGCTCAGTTAGTGTCCAGAATATTAGATCATCTGAGTGTGAATATCATTTTTGAAATATAACAAGTACAAGTAGCACTAACGATGTTCAATCAAGAATATAAAGTTTCACCTACACATAAAAAGTATAAACGTTTCCAAAAGAACATACACGTAATTCAACAGAGTTTATATCTTCATCGCAATGAAATATTGGTGGGAACTCACAGTTTTTAACGAGGAACTTGTGCGAGTTTGGAAGAAAGAGAAAAGCAGACATGTTCTGGAAGCCGACATCAATATTAGTTTTAGGTTTTTTTCTGTTGGTTCTTCTCTATTTTTTTTTTGTGATGCATAGCTAGCTCTCTCTACTAGAGTTCTCGAAGAGAAAGCCAATTAAAAAATTCTACTAATTTTTAATAAATCATTTTTTTGAGCTTAAATATTAATAATTTTTCTTCGTTATTAGTTTTGTTTTTAAATCGTTTCTAATAGTCTTCCGATATTGATCTTTTATAGGTGAAGGAGATTATACTGTTTTTTTACAACAAAAGTTGTACTACTTATTTTAACCGTAAAAATTTTCGAGACGTATTGATTTAGTTCGATAGTCTTGAGTCATCATATGAATAATTTTTAGGAATTCCAGGAATGTTTTACATAATTAATTTGGTGGAATCCAAAACCCTAGTTTGACATCTTTCTTTTAGTTTATTTATTTTATTAGAATTATTATTTATTTATTTTATTATTTTTAGCTCATAATTTGTGTAATACCTAGTTATAATAGTATCAATCCTCAAGGAAACAACCCGTATTTGTCACTTATACTTTGTAGACGTCGTGCGATTGCATCTATAGGTTTTTGACCTATCAATTTTTAGCGCCGCTGCCGGGGATTGAGAAATATTTTTTTTTGGTTATTTGATAATTTTTGTGCTAATTAGGTTAACTAGGATATATTTTATTTTTATTTTCTCTTTTAGATTTTACTTGGGTATTTTTCTTAGTTTTGATATGCAGGTAATATGTTTACACTTATTGTGGAAATTGCCTACAAAAAAAGTTAAGTAATATAACCCAGCTTTTATTTCCTTCATATTTTCTTAGATTTTTACTTTGTAAATAAGTAAATTTGGATCTTTATTTTTGTATATTTTTAGTTAGATTTTTATTTTTATTTTTCTATATTTTATTTTATAATATTAAAAAATACGTGCACACACATCATTTGCATTGTCCGCTACCGAATTTTAGGAAAACACATGCGATAGTAAGTTGAACCCTCTGGGCGTTATCAGCCGAACCACCCCGATCCTTAGCCATGTACCTTTGACCAGTCTTTGACTATAGGTACATTTTGCCGAACTTGCATTTGTACGTGCACTAAAAAAATGTCGAATTGGTATTACGAGGATCAATACAATGAATATCGTCTTGAATATCAAAATGGACATTATCTGTACTATGACTAAAGTGTAGATAGTACTTGGGACCACTACCAGCCTTCTGAAGGTTACGGGTCATACCATAGTGATACCAATTACTATTCACACGCTCACCATTCGTATGAACGGGTAAATGAGCAATATTATACTGAAGTTCTCCATCTTTAGAAGACGCCCTCCGGCGTTTCATGGAAACTTCACAAATTCTTAATTCTTTGTCTATTTCTTTGAATAATAAACTCAATCAATTAGTTGAAACTGAAAAGAAGTATGAGAATTCATTGCCACATATTTCTTCATGTAGTACAAGCCTTTCTTTAGAAGAAAAGCTTCAGAAATACATTGAAACCACGCACGAATCTCAAATAATGAAGAGCGGGACTCTTAATCAGTTGAATGAAATTCATGTAGGAGAGATATAATGCAAGAACAAAATCATGAGACCTTTGGAGAAACAGGAGATGAACAGACAACTGCTAGTATTGCTCCAAGTGAACTTAATTACTAATATAGTGTTTCAAATTTTACTCTTGACAATAATGATAATTATTCACCTATTCAAGAGGACGAGGTTAGAATAGAAGACACTACTTGTTTAGATAAGGTTTAACCATCTTCATATTATTATGAGGATGAAGATAGTAGTGATGAAGAGTTTGAAATTCGTAGACATAATGATCAGGAAATCTTTACAACAATTGAACTTCATGATAATAATGATGTTTCTAGTTACAATCCTAATAATGTTGATAATTATTCACCTATTCAAGAGGAAAATGATTTAACTAGAGATACCGTTGTTATAGACGATGAAATATTTTCTTGTTATTGTGAAGACAATGATGGTTTAAAGAAACAAGTTTTTCCCGAGACTAGTGTGTTTGAGTCCGATTCAAAGACCCTAGGCCCACCTGATTATAACTTAGAAGAATTAAGTGACCATTTTCCTAAATCTGATTTAGAAATTAAGGAAATTGTGACTAGTTTGTCCAAGGACATTGACTATTCTAGGTTTGGGGGTGAATATCATTCTCCCCGTGGTTTACCTTTGACTCTTATAAAGGTCCCTCACTTGGGAATTGATATTTGTGTCTCTACCATGTTAAAAAATTATCTTCATGAATTGTTTCCAGAGCCTGATTTTGTCCAAAATGAAATTCATGTGTTAGAAACCCATCATCTTGTTGATGTGGTTTACCCGGGTCATGATACCATAATTGACTTTGTTGTCCCACCAAAATTTCATTTACCAAATGTGGGAACTTCTGAACTTCGAATGTGTCAGTTATTAAATTTTGAAGTTAAGCCTAATTATTTTAGGAAATTAGAATCAATACATTTTTCTAAAGAATGACCACCACTCTCATATACTTCATTGTGGTCAACTGTGTAAGTCAAATTCGATTGACTTTAAGGATCCCTAGTTATTTCGATTATTGTTATATGATTCGTAAATTATAACTAATCCTTTCTTGGTTCGGATGAAGACGTTAAACTTAGCGCTTTATGGGAGGAAACCCATATGCTTTGGTACACGGTGCTTGTAACATCTTTCCCTATCTCTTTTACTTTGCTCGGTATTTCTCCTTGTTCAATGTATTCATTTAATTATTTTGGGAACATCGAGGATTATGTCCAATTTAAGTTTGGGGGTAAGGGGGAATTTTTTAAAACTTTAGTTGTATCAATTCCCAACTTTTAGAGTCACGTAGTAGCCTTTTATTTAAGTTTACATACAGATTCTCTCCAAAAAGATAAAAATTAGAATTGCTAAAGAAAATTATATATGTATTCTTAACCTATGAGAGAATTATCGTGACAGACCCAACCATCTATGCTGAAGACGATTAGGCCAGAGGGAAATGCAGAAAGACAGAACCGACCAATCATTAGAGGAGACTACCCTATTGAGTGAGACACCAAACCTTCAACTGTCCTCTTAGAGTGTTTCATCTGCATAAACTCCGAGTAGAAGGATGAGCTACTCAACCTCGCACCACTTCAGCACTTTTTGATCTCTGAATGTTAAATTCTTATCACCATGAGGGTGATATCAGAACTAGCCTCATCTTGTAGTCTCAGTCACAAAATTACAACTCTCTCAATAGAAACTCAACATCATCAACAAGCGGAGCAACATCAATTCATGAAGAAGTTGAATACGTCCAAGGTTTATAAGCAACAAAGTCAAAGAACGTTACATATTTGAAGTGACAAAGAAGAAAAACAAAATATGTAAATTTTTGAAGATTTGTGTACCAACAGTTGTGAAGATTCAAGTGCAAAAGTCATTCTCCATTGGCAAGTAAAGTTTTATTCTTATTGTTTTGTATCACTCATTTTTTGTTTCTTATTTTGTTTCAATCTTAAAAAAAAAACAAATCTAAAAAATTAAAAAAATCAAAATAAATAAATAAAATCAATCAACCAATAAAACTGTGTATTTGAGAACAAAGGAGTGTATTTGATCCTTTGGAAACATTCTCTTTGTAGCCGAAAATGAATTTATGTCGATATTTCCATTTGGAAACATTCCATTACTTCATTGGCCACCTGCTTGGTATTTGCATACTGATGGCATGTGGAGGAGTTGGCATATATGGGAAGATATTGTGTCGACATCATTACATAATTTCTCAACTATCAAAGATTTGTGCTCTCAATATTTGAGGAGAACAATGGATAAAAATTGAAAATTGGACCAAGTAAAGGAACGTCCTACCTTCTACTGACAAGATTATGTATATACGTAATAATATCTTTGCATAGAAATAAGAGGAGGAACTCACAGATTTTAAAGAACCCTCAATTGGGGAATACTCCCACAAATTGGGGGATACAAACATTATGAAGTAATTTGAAGAACCTTTATCCAAATAAATTTTTCAATGGCTAAAATATCATTGAGTATCCCCCAAGTGTTGTTAAGATTAAACTTAGATTTTGATTCTCCTTTATCTTTTTAAATATTAGTTTTAGAATAAGAATAAAAATTTAGGAGATTTGAATGAACTTGAATGATATGAGAGATTCTTCTTTATCTTCTTTTTTTGTCAATGTCGATTATACAGCCGGCATTGCCTTGAATATAAAGCAATCAATACCGGCTATGCCAAAATTCTTGGCAGAGATTTTTCTCAACGGGCGACATTGTGGCTTCAATCCAAGCAATATCGGTTGTGTATTAAGACATGGCGGAATTTCAAAAGTTAAATTCTTTCTCAAATGCCGACATTGTCTTCATAGTACAACCAATGCCGGCTACAAAAATCGGTATTGCATTCATAATCTAACCAATGCCATCTGCAACATAAAATCCCAATTTTTGCCTTAATTTTTAATTTAAAACCTAAAACAATGTTTCATTTTAGGCATTTTTATATAAAGAATTAATCGTCAAAGAAATTTTAAGAATCGTCGATGAAATGACGATGAAACGAAGAACTTATGCAAGAATAGAAGAAGAAGATGAGAATAAGAAGGAAGCGGTGGTGGAAATAACAATGAAGGGGGATACTTTTATTTTATTTTTATTAGGATAAGGGCAATATGGATATTTTTTCATTAGGAAAAATATCCCCTTAGCCAAAATTAAGCCTCATGTAACCGTGAGTAGCCCCAATTTGTGGAAGTATTTCCCAATTGAGGGTTCTTTTAAAAGAGGAACTTGTGCGAGTTTAGAAGAAAGAGAAAAGCAGAGAGGTTTGGGGAGCCGACATCAATATTAGTTTTAGGTTTATTTTCTTTTAATTCTTCTCTAATTTTTATAATGTATTGCTAGAACTTTCTACAGGGGTTGAAGATGAAGTCAATTCTATTTTGTAAAAAAATCTGCGAATCTCTAATAAATTATTCTTTTAAGCTTAAATGGTTAATAATTTCTCTTTATTATAAGCTTTATTCCTAAATCGGAATAGTCTTTGGCTATTAATCTTTTATAGGCGAAGGAGATTATACTGTTTTTTTACAACAAATCTTTTCTGAGACGTATTAATTTAGTTCGATACTCTTGAGTCATAATATGAATAATTTTTAGAAATTGTAAAAATGTTTTACATAATTAATTTGATGAAATCCAAAACCCTAGTTTGACCTCTTTCTTGTTAGTTTATTTATTTTATCAGTATTATTATTTACTTCTTTTATTATTTTTAGATCATAATTTGTGTAATAGCTAGTTATAATATTATCAATCCTCGTGTAAACGACCCGTATTTTCCGCTTCTATTTTGTAGATATCGTGCTATTGCGGCTATAGATTATTTTTTTTATCAAGGGAAGGTACGCAAGAACTAGTAAAAATGCACAAGATGACTAAGATTTACCCATCATATACGCCTCCAATGTCAAAAAATGTACCTTGATAAAGATGTAGCTCGACCACTTTTCCTTTACAAATTTACATAGGATGTTCTCCAGATGTAAGTTTCACAGTTAACATTTTTTTAAGATTAAATTTGAACGCAAAATCACCAACCATTTACCTGTCCAGGATAATAAAATTGAAGCTCAAGCTGCATAAATAATGTGTGCACCGGTTAGAAACCCTCTTGTAGCAAGACGTGTCTCAATTCAATGAAAAATCAAAGAAGTAAACAAACAAGCATCCATAATACTATATCATATCTATAATCCTCCCCTGGTTTCGTCTACCAGAACAATAATCTTGGTCATACTACATCATAAAAAGTATACAATTCACATGTTAATCTCCAAAAATAAAATAAAATGAAACAACCTAGAAAATCCAAAAACTCAATTTCCAATAAATACAACTTAAAACTAAAACCCATAACAACAAACTCTTCTTCATCCCACCAAACTAAACATTCTAAACAACTTAATGAGTGAAATACTGGAAACCCAAGTCAAAACGTGAAAATAAATCAAACACAAATAGACAAACCCAATAACAACAAACTTTCCATTTGTTCAAAAAAAGCAAACCATATTTATAAACGGAGACCCAAAGAAGTGAAAACTCATTTTAAAAAAATACATATCATCTAATACCTTCACTAACAGAGAAAAAAGATCCCCCAATTGAAAAACCATAGTTTAAGATCGAGTTAAAAAACCCAAATATGAACTAAAATTGAACATCTATAAAACCTAAATATGAACTAAAATTGAACATCTATAACAACAAAGTAGAGAGACAGAGTTAGGGTTCGCGATAATATACCTAAGAATCTCAACCAGTCTTCTTTTTCTTCATTAATTCTTCGTTTGCTTGAGAAAGAGTAAAGAAGAAAACCATTTTTAGGTCGGAATCAAACAAGATCATAAAAAACAACAACTAGTTAAGTTAGGGTTTATACCTCAATTGTTGGCTAATAGATCGAAGTATATTCAACAAAGTTAGGGTTTTTTCGATTTCAGGAACAAAATCAATTTTTAGGGTTAGGAAAATTTCAATTAATATTTTTTTCGATTTCTGGTATGGGTTTAAAATTGGATATGTGAGTGTTAAGAAGTATGGTTTATATTTTTGTTATGGATTTTTAGCTCTTAGTAGATTTCAGTGTTCTACTCGGTGAGAAAAGAGGGTTTTCATTGAGTGAGAGAGAAATAAAATAGCTAGAAGAAAACTTGTATCGAGTCAAACTTGTCTAAATACAAGTAATAGAAATAGAAACTTTGATTTATTTTATTAAATAAAAATGAAACAAACATATTTTTACTGAACAAAATAGAAGTAGAGGTCTCTAATAATTAGTTTTAGAAGAGAAAAATTTAGTTTTGGTGGGAATTACGATTCAAGTTTGGGGGGAATTCATTGTTGGGTAAAAAATTGAGAGGGAGTATCAACGGGTTAGTCCTGTACAGGTAGTACAAAAGAAGTCTGGTGTTACCGCTGTCAGAAATCAAGATGATGAATTTGTTCCTATACGAGTTCAAACAAGATGGACAGTATACATAGGCTATAAAAAAAATTAATTCTGCTATGCGGAAGAATCATTTTCCTTTACCTTTCATTGATCAGATGTTAGAGAGTTTATCGGGACAATCACATTATTTTTTTTGGATGGTTATTCGGGCTATAATAAGATTGTTATTGCACAGGAAGATCAAGAGAAAACTACTTTTACTTGTCCTTTTGGTACATTCTCATATAGACGGATGTCGTTTGGTCTTTTGCAATGCGCCTGCCACTTTTCATAAATGTATGTTTAGTATATTTTCTGATTACGTGGAACGCATCATCGAGGTATTTATGGATGATTTTAATGTTTATGGCAATTTATTTAATATTTGCTTAAAAAATCTTGAACTTGTGCTTAAAAGATGCATAAGTACTAATCTTGTTCTAAATTGGGAGAAATGTCACTTTATGGTAAACTATGGTATAGTGCTCGGTCACATTGTGTCCTCTCAAGGGATCGAAGTAAACAAAGCAAAGATAGACTTAATAAGAAACTTACAATATCCCACTTCGGTAAGGGAGATTCGCTCGTTTCTTGGTCATGCAGGTTTTTACAGGAGATTTATCAAAGATTTCTCCAAAATCTCAATGCCAATGTGCAAATTGTTGCTCATAGGTGCATAAAATACATTATTTGAATGCCAATTTTCCATGCTTTTCTTAGTTATTTCTCTTGTATTTTCTGTAATTTACATTTGTTTTGAGTTTTATAGGTATTCTGAAGCCACGTGAAGCAAAAGAAGAGAAATAGGAGCCTGTGATATTGTTCGGAGTCATTGGGTGTCTATGGGCACAAAGCTAGCGAGCACACAAGTCTCTAATATATCAAAACAGAAAATTACTAGGGGAGGCCTGTTGTTCCATAAAGAAATTCTAAAGGGAGTTAAATTGCTAAAGACAGCCACGATTTGTATTGGGGCCACCGTCATTTATATTCTTATACCTAGATGCCTAGCATCTAACCTAGGTCGTCATGTTTTCTACTATCTCTTATCAAGCCAGTGACTACACCACTCCACCACCTGAAAATCTTGGTTCACGTTGGCTGTGTCTGTGAGATGGGTTTTTGGGTTCGAATTATATAGGAAATAGAGAACAAGAAAAGAAACCAGTGAGGAAGATGAAGTCGATTTCGCTGTGGAGTAGGATGGTATTGGTTTCGCTGTTGGATTTGAGAAGGTATGCAAGACGAAGAAAAAAATAGAATAATGGGTTGGTGATGGATTTGTATTTGCAGAGAAGAATTGAAGCAAGAAGAGAATGGTTGGATCTGTTTGGGCTCGTGAATTTGGAAAAGATTATAGCCAAGAATTTGTTGCTTCTATGAAAGTTTGGTCGAATTGAGATGTTGGGCAGTAAGAAGGTTGAATTGTCATGGGTTTTACTGTTAGACACAACTCAGTTGAAGAAAGGGAAGTTGTGTCGTGACTACAGTGGGTTGTGTTATGGATTTTAAACTCATTCTCAAAGGCAAGAATGAGAATTGTGGCTGAAGTTTATAGTGGTTTTGGTTCAAGAATCAACAGAGAAGAAGATTTGTTGATGTGAGGCTGTGTGAATAGGTAGTTGCGAGCAGTATTGACAGAGAACAATGAGATGATAAATGGGTCAGAGTTTGTGCTATCGTGAATGAATAGAAATGGTTTGAATGAATGATTGTTGGAATGGAATGTTAAAATCATGTGCAGGGAAGGAGTTTGGTGGTTAAAATCACCAGTGATATATGTTTACATCACTAGCCGAAAATGCACATAGAGTGCTCGATAGAATGATCCAGAGAAACTAGTCGTGAATGGATTGAATTTAGAAGTTGTTTTGAGCCTGTTTGATTTGGGCCATGGTGTATGGACTTGACCTGATTTTGGAAACTAGGATTCTTGAGTTATTTTTGGAAATTAAAAAGTTTGAATTATACAAGGAAAATATACTTTTACTCTAAAAGGGATTCTGGGGAAAGCTATATAAGAGCAACTTCAACAAGAGGGAGAGATATCTATGTTTTCACCTAGTTCTCTTCTCTATTCTTCTACTTTTTTTGTAGGTTCGTGCGGGGAAGATTTCTCAATATCTAGGGTTTGTAATTTATTTTCTTCTTGAATTCAATTATGTAAACTCCAATTTATGAGTAGTTAAGTTTATTGTTGGTTAGGGAATAATTGGATTTATAATACATAATTCTTTGAATTAATAAATTAGTTTTGTCTCACAATTATCGTTCATAATTCACTTCAAATATCGTCATGTATGATTGAATATTTGTTTAGTTAAGTGGCCAATTGATTGAACTCACATTCATATCTATATCTAATTTAGGGTTTATTATAAGAAAAAGTGATACTCCTTAAATACAAGTAGCATACATATGGTTATAGCTTGTAGTGATATATTCTTGTAATCATATGTGAATCGTGACCTCTGTTAAATTGATTATTGCGCTTTCCACGTCATTTGCATTGATTAGATTAATTTCATAAATCGTAATGCTCATCGAGAATTAAACTTGATTAGTGCTTTTACACGTTAGGTTGTTCTCTTGGTAGAATTCATATTCGCATCTTTTAGTGTGTTTGTTGATGACTTCAGGAAATTTACGGGATATTCTTGCGATCAAGGTATTCTAAGGCTTTTGATAGTAAGAGATTAAATGTCAATTCTAATTATTAAGACAAGAACATGTTTGTGAATGAAAACAAAATCCTTGACCAATATTTTCACATATTTGAATTGCTTGTTTAATTTACTTGTTTATTTTTTCTTGTTTCCTTTTAGTTTAGTTCAGTTTTACAAAATCAGAAAATCCCCCTTGTTCCATAAGATGTCAAAATCAAGTAACAAACTAGACCTCTCAGTGGGAATGATCCTTTCTTACCCTTGCTTCATATAAATCTTATGTAGTGAGAAAGTAATAAATAATTTTGACGTGCTGCGCATCAGTTGCAAAAAGAGGCTACTTTCAACTTTGAAAGGATGTGCAAAGATGCCTTTGACAGATTGAAAGAATTATTGACAACTGCACAAATTATCAAGTCACCCGATTGGGGTTTATTGTTCGAGTTGATGTGTGATGCGAGTGATCATGCAGTCGGATACTTTTGGGTCAAAGGGTGGAAAAATTGTCCCACTTGATTTATTATGCATCTGGGACCCTAAACGATGCACAATCAACTACTCTACAACCGAGAAAGAATTGTTGCCTATAATGTTTGCATTAGAAAATTTTAGATCATATTTGGTGGATACAAAAGTGGTTGTGTATTCTGATCACGCAACACTTAGATACCTACTCAAAAAGAAAGAAGCTAATCCAAGGTTAATACGTTGGATTCTGTTGTTGCAAGAAATTGATATTGAAATTAGAGGCAAGAAAGGTGCTTAGAATACAGTTGCAGATCATCTTAGTGGACTTCTTATTTTTGAGGAAGAACTTCCCTTACAATATCGTTTCCCCAACTAACAACTTTTCTCAATGGAAGAATCAACACCTTGGTATGCTGATATAATGAACTAGTTACGAGGCAAGTACCTAGTACAATGTCCAGTTTTTAAAATTCTAAAGCTTAAGAAGATAGTCAAGCAGTATGTGTGGGATGAGACCTACTTGTGGAGATACTGTCCTGACCTCCGCAGGTGCGTATTTGACTCTGAATTTTAATCTATTCTTATTTTTTGTCATTCTTATGCTTTTGGTGGGCATTTTGGTTCCAAGTGTACCGCTTTCAAAGTCCTTGAGAGTGTCTTTTATTAGCCCACCCTATTTGAGGATGCGTATGTTTTTTGTAAATCTTGTGATAGATGTCAATGAACGGGCAATTTAGGTGCTCGAAATCAAATGCCACTCAAACTGATTCTTGTTGTAGAAATATTCAATGTGTGAGAAATTGATTTTATGGGCCCTTTTGTTAATTCATTTGGAAAATTTTATATACTTCTTGTTGTGGATTATGTTTCAAAATGGGTGGAAGCTAAGGCCACCCCTACTAATGATTCTCCGATTATTTGTGAGTTTGTGAAGGAAAATATTTTCACTAGACATGGCACACCAAGTGTGGTTATCAGTGATGGAGGATCACATTTTCAAAAATCCTTCCATGCCCTTCTCAAGAAGTACATCGTCACACAAAAGATTAGTACGCCTTACCACCCATAAACGAGTGGACAAGCTGAAATTTCAAATCATTAAATTAAGTCGATTCTATATAAAATTGTCAATACTTCACGGAAAGATTGAAGTTTAAGGCTTAAAGATGCATTATGGGCGTATAAAACGGCATACAAGACACCGATTGGAATGTCTCCATATAAATTGGTTTATAACAAAGCTTGTCATCTCCCGGTTGAGCTTGAACTTAAGGCTTTATGGGCAGTAAAGATGTGCAACATGGAGTATGATGAAGCGTGGAAACAAAGAAACTTACAACTTAACGAGTTAGAGGAGATCCGTAATCATGCTTTCGAGAGTTCCCATATATACAAAGGAAAACTATGCTTTTCCATGACAAGATGATTTCTGAAAGAATTTTGTTGTGGGACAAAAAGTTCTTCTATTTAATTCTCGTCTTAAACTATTTCCCGGTAAGTTAAGGTCCCGATGGAATGAACCATTTTTTACTAATGTTTTTCCTTATGGTACAGTTGAGGTTACTAGTCTCACGAAGGGGATAATCTTCAAAGTCAACGGCTACAGATTGAAGCCATATTACGAAAACTTCCCTACGAAAAATATAGATGTAATTGGACTTCAGGATTTGCTCCCTCTCTAGGAATAATACGGGCGAGTAGAGATTCGGGATGACGACTTTAAACCAAGCGCTGAATAGGAGGCAACCCATAGGTTTTGTATTTTTATCTTTATCTTTTGATTTTTATTAGTTTTGCATATCATTACTTGGCTTCTTATCTTGATATTACATTAGAGAAGTCAATTTACATTGAGGATAATGTAAAGTTTAAGTGTGATTGAGTATTTAGCATATAGATTTTTTAGTCTTTACTTAGAGTTTTCACTTATGTAGGTAAATATTTAAACTTTTTATACATATTTGCATGAAAACCTCTAGATTTTAGATATTTTAGAGTCACTTAGTATACTTTTATATAAGTTTACATACGGAATTCTTACCGGAATAACTGAACTTAGAAGTATTAGAAAACTATATTCGAGTTTCTTAATTGTTGAGAGGCAATAGTCGATAAAAAGGGACTTAAACTGCTAGTGGCAAATTAAGTGCAGAAAGAATACAATATTAGATAAGATGATCAATCATTAGTTGAGAGTACCCATATATGAGTGAGACAGCAAACCTTCAATTTTCCGTTTAGAGTGTTTCATCTTCGCAAACTCCGGGTAAAATGATGAGCTACCCAACCTCGCACCAATTTCAACACTAGTTTTTGATCTTGAGTGTCATTTCTTCAATCACGAGGGTGTCATCAAAATTGCTAACTCTATCTTGTAGTCTTGTTTACAATCAATACCAAATCACTCGATAAAACAGCAATATAGAAACACATTATCAATAAGCAGAGCAACATCAAATTATGAAAGAAAGTTAAATACAGTCAAGGTTTGCAAGCAATAAAAAGAGGAGCAAGAATACTATATCCAAGTTGAAGACTAAGTGAGAGAGAAAAGAAAAGAAAAGCAAAAGATGTGCATTTTTATGAAGTTATGATACCGAGACATTACAAGTTGTGAAGAATCAAGTGGTAAAGTCCTTTTCCCGTGACCATATTAGTTTCATTTGTTAGTTTGTATTTTAATTTAACATATAAAAAAAGAAAAAAAAAAGAAAAAAAAAAGATAAATAAATGTTTTATATTGCTTTAGTGTATATTTCTTTTGCATTCATTCAATAAGGTCGTGAGGAAGAAGAAGAAGTTTACAAAAAAGTTTCAAGCAAAAGAAATTGAGGAAAAAAGTTACAAATTTGTCATAGTTTTACGAAGTTCAAAAGTTCATCATCAACAGTTGAAAAACGAAGACGTTTCTATTTGCTGTGAGAGTGGTGTTGATTGTAGACCAGGTGAGAAGATAAGTAAGCATTTCCATCCTCACATAGTGGTTGATTTCCTTTCTTAGAGATCATCAGAATAAAAAAATGTTATTTCCTTCCCACGTTTCTATGGGATAACAAAATATAATCCATAAGTTTTCTTTTTCTTCCCACCATTCAACGTGTGCAGGATTTCTATCTTCAATCCTGCCTGCACATATGAGAACCATAAAGTGCGACTTTTGGGTGCAATTTCATAAAACCCTATTGGTGAGGCAGAAGTCAGGGCGAAATGCTTATCGATCGCTCTAGAGGATAGATTCTTTCATATGGTTGGTTTTCTCCTAACTCAATAGTTAAGCATGAGAATAATGTTCTTTTGTATTTTTAACTTTTTATTACTAGTGCGAAGAAACTTTATGTCCTCATAGCTTTTTGGATGTTTGTGACTTTGAAGTTGTAGAAGGTATTGTGGATATACCTCTTGTAAATCCTCACGAGACTATAACTCGTCCACTAGGGACACCTAGGGGTTTAAAGGCTTGTTACACATGCTAAGTGTAATTGTGTCCTTGACGAAATGGAGTTGTTGTATTTTAGTTTGAAGTAGGTTAGT
The DNA here is from genome assembly GCA_023531435.1 of Papaver californicum. Classification (NCBI taxonomy): domain Eukaryota; kingdom Viridiplantae; phylum Streptophyta; class Magnoliopsida; order Ranunculales; family Papaveraceae; genus Papaver; species Papaver californicum. Next base: position 793,373 of record JAJJMC010002143.1, on the reverse strand, counting down.
TTAGGTAGGTAGTTTGATCGAGGACTAGCAAAAGCTAAGTGTGGGGGAATTTGATAAGTGCTTAATCCACATGTTTTTAGTGTTATTCCATTCTTGTTTTAGCTATATTTCTTGCATTTTACCTTGTATTACTCTTGTTTCTATTTTATTTTTTTATTTAGGAGAATCATCTGAAATCAGTGAAAATTGTGTTAACGAGAGCTAAGAAGAGGAAAGAAGTTCATTCCGGCATGAAAATTGGAAGTTAGAATATAAAAACATAACTTTAAACAAGAGTTCCAGGAAGATCTACGGTTGGAAAAGTATCCCAAGACCTAACCGTAAAAGAAGTCAATCTCGAAAACAAATTCCAGGAATATTTACGATTGAGTTGGACCAAACCGTAAAATTAGTTGAATATATACGAAGATTTTGTCATTTCCATCTTGTAGATAATTGAAAGAAGAATTCAACCCAAAAAGAATGAGGTCAATCAGACATCGTATGAGGAATTTATGACCAAAATGGTGAAATACAAAAACGTGTCCAGGAAAAATTACGGTTGGGTTTATTGGACTCGGACCCAACCGTAAGTCTGGGGATTTTGAAAAGATTTTCTTGTCAGAATTTTGATTGGGTTGGAACCAACCGTAACTGGGGTATTTTGGCACGTGTATGGGCTTCTAAAACAAAGAAAATACGGTCCCAGAAGGATTCTAAACCTAGATTTCATGGATACTATATAAGGAGACATCCAAGACATTAAGAAGACACACTTTACAAAACTTTACAAGTCTTGGAGGATAAAACAACACAAGGATCAAAATCTAGGGTTTGGAGCGGTTTCATCATCTTAACGAATTCTCTTACTCTTATGTATAACATGGATGCTTCTACATCCATGAGTAGCTAAACACTTAATTGATTGATGATGAATTCTAAGTTCTAAACATGATTTGATTTGATATATGAATCTATTTTGATTTCTTCACATGATTATTGTTTGTTTCTACTATGAGGAATGTTTATGGTTGATTAATTGATTGTTATAGGTGGCCAACTAAATCAGTTTCTTGATTGATCTATTATTAGTAAAGAGTTAGGATATCCGTAATTGTTGAATAACTCCTAACACAAGTTGAATAGGTGAGACCTTGCAGAGGGATTCTATGGAGCTTTCACATGTGGAAACAACACTAGAAAGTGGACCTTGCGCTAAGAGTCTAACTACTAAAATCAACCTATAAATTCATAAAATATAAATCATTTGACCAAATTACACTTGGAGTGCGCTACTTCTAGGTGGTTTATACAAATAGAATCTGGTATTCGAGCACTTCGATAGCCAGTGACCAAAGGACTTTTGGAGATAGCACTGCTCTAGTTGTTGTCCTACGGTTGGTAATAATATGTGATGAATACTAATCCAATGATTGTTTAGTAACGAAGAAGGATTCCTTGATCATATCTCTCTCATTGCTTACAACTTAATTATTTTCAATTATTTTTTTTTACTTTCTTTAAAACCTAAACAAAACCCCCCTTTATGACACTTTAAACAACTGAAACACCTTGATTTCCGTGGGAACAAACTCTATTTACTACTATATTATTCATTTGTAAAGTAGAAGATAAGTGAATTAATTTCTGCACATACGACATGCAACATGGAACCTTAACAATTGTAACTCTTTTCCTCAAATTCCTTGTTGCTTGAAACTTCTTCATATATTTTTTCTTCCCCACGACTTTTTTTTGAAGCATACGGCTTTATTAAATGAATACAAACTAAATAAAGGCTAAAGTAATGAAATTTTTCTCTTGTCTCTTTTTTTTTTGAGACAAGAAAATAAAATATAATCTGCAAATAAAATTAAACAAAAAAAAAAACTACTATGGCCGTACTTTACCACTTGATTCTTCACAACTTGTATTGTCTCGATATCTTAAACTTCAATAAGTCTCATCCTTTGATTTTCTTCGCTCTTGTACAAAAGTCTTCAACATGTACATATACTTATGCTATTTGTCTTATTGCTTTACTTGAATCTGAAATTTGCTCATTTATGTATTGTTGCTTGTAAACCTTAAAAATCTTCAACTTTTCTTCGAATTTGTGATGCTTCGCTTGTTGATGATAATGGTGTTTCTATGGACCTGTTGTTGTTGAGAGAGAGAATGGTGCTAACTGCAAACAAGATTAAAAGAGATGTTGTAAGTTAGCAATTCTAATGGCACCCCCGTGATTGAAGAAATAACACTCAAGAGATCAAAAAGTAGTGCTGAAATTGGTGCGAAGTTGGGTAGCTCATCATTCTACCCAGAATTAGCGTAGGATGACACATAGTCTAAAGGACAATTTTTAGGCAGCTACAAAAAATTGAAGGTATGGTCCCTCGCTTGACGTAACAATGGGTAGTCTCCACTAATGATTGATCAACAACTTTAATACTAAATTCATTCCGCACCTAATTTTCCACCGACATAGTTAAGTCCAAAAATTACTCTCGAACAAGTAAGAAACCTGAATATTGTTCCTAGCAAGTCTAAGTTCAGTTATGTTGGTAAGAACTCCGTATGTAAACTTAGCAAAATATATATTAGTGACGTTAAAATATCTAAAAGTTATAGGTTTTCATGCAAATATGTACAAAATGTTAAAACATTCTACCTAAGAAAGTGAATACTAAAAATCTATATGCTTAATCACTCCCCCAAACTTAAACTTTACATTATCCTCAATGTAAATTGATTCCTTCAATGTAAAATCAAGGTGGGAATTTCCTAATATGATATGCAAACTATAAAAATAAAAATAAAAATAAAAGAGATAACAATACGAAACCAATAGGTTGCCTCCCCATTAAGCGCTTAGTTTAACGTCCTCAGCCTGACCTTCTGGTTATTGTCCGTACACCAACAATCTGAAAACCTGGGGATCCACCCATATACCAATATACAATTCTAATAATAGCTTCACACAAATGTTAGCATATGATAATACTAGTGAAACCATTATAAAATGGAAATTACCCCCACACTTAGTCTTTTCTACACTTGGAAGTGTATAGAGAACATAAAATTTGGGAACCTGAATGAGTTCCACTTGGGTAACCTGCATATTGTTAAAACCAGACATCTCTAATGGTGGATAGTTAGAAGCAAAATAATCCGTTAAAACTTTGGAAGCACACAACTCCAATCCTAAGTGAGTTATTTCTCTAAAAGTTAGGTTAACAACTTTTTGAGAAACTACTTCGATTAGAGGAAGATGATCATAAGAAATAGAATTACGCAAAGGATTAGACTTCCTTCACGATTTGCACTGCTAGTGATTACAAATTGCTACTTGTTGCTAAGGTTCCTGATATAATTATAAGAACACTAATTAGTTGTAGAAAAGCTCCCGGGCTTCTTTAATTTGAAACTTAAACATTCAAGAGCCCAATCATATTGCATGAATACAAAAAGAGATCTTGAATATTAATAATAATCAACCAGATTGATTCATACGTTTAGGACTTCAGATTGCATCCCCAACCAATACAATAAAGTTATCTACTCATGGGTTTCTCAAATCCATAATTCGCTCCAAAACACCTCTTTCTTTGGTTGTAGATGATATGAGAATGATAAAAAGATCTAGGAAGTCTTCTTATATAGGAAACCAAGTATAGGAGTGCATGTGCTCATATCCCGGTCATAATAGGTTATGGAAACTCAAAAATAACATAAAAACCCGTCAAAAATACCTAGCTCACGTATCTGCCTCGGCCACCTGACCCTCCGAGATTCCTGTCTTTCCTCGGCCACCTATCACTCCGAGGAAAATAAAAGTTTCTGACTTTTGCCTCGTTGGCCTGACCTTATGAGATTTTTGTCTTGCATCGGCCACCTATCCCTCCGAGAAAAACAAAAGTTTCTGGCTTTTGCCTCGTTGGCTTGACCCCCCAAGATTTTTGTCTTGCCTCGGCCACCTATCCTCCAAGGAAAATAAAAGTTTTTAACTTTTGCCTCGATGGCCTGACCCTCCGAGGCAATTCTGAACTTCTTTCTCTCATAGTTTTTTCATACGACGTCGCAATGACCTCATTCTTTCACTGTTGTTTTTGTCTCTACATTCTCTTCAAGATGATGACAAAAAATCATGGGTTTGGACGATTTCCACTTGATCTTTGGCATTTTTTCCTTTGTAACACTTCATTTCCACTTATTTTTAGAGATATAACCTAATACAAGACATAAAATACAAAATAATTCAAATAAAATCTAACAAATAAGTGTAAAAAAATAGTACTAAAAATATATAAATTATACACTTATCAAATATTCACATTTTCTACTTGACATACCCAGTGCCTTATTATATCCGTCCATCCCATAAAGATCCATTGCTTAAATACTTTGGTTATATAAATAAAATCCTCATTTTCAGTTAAAAAGGAACATAACATCCAGCCATCCTAAGTTTATTTGTTCATATATTCCGGTGATCCTGGTTCCAATGACCACCCAACAGCTCTTTGAAGCTAGTTGTGCTGGCTATTAAGATTATTACTAGTGGAGTTAAAATATTTTGTTTGTTTGTTCTGTTGGGATCTGTTGAAATTTTGTAAATGTAAACACAATGGTGTTACAGTTTTACCCTAATTAAAAAATAAAATAAAATAAAATAAAATAAAATAATCAAACATCCATACCAATAGACTTGTCCTTGAGGATAGAGCGTGTTCTCCTCATTCTCATCTCTCTGTAAATCGTTCAAAATGTTTGCCCGTCTCGCCAGCAAACGCCTCTTGGAGATCCGTCAAATCTTTAATCAATCTCCTTCTCAGGTACTAATCATCATCTTTCTCCACCTGATCTATCTATCTCTATCCCTACCGATCTGATTTATTAATTTTTATGTTCCTAATCTGCAGAGTTCTCGTTCCTTATCAACTGCCCTAAACTATGTAAGTCGCTCACTTACTCCACCATTACATTTCACTATTGTTTAATATTGATTTCTGCTATATTTCTGAACAGCATTTAAATTCTCCGGATAACAATCCAGATATTCCATGGGATTTCAACGCTAAGAATAAGGAGAAAGTAAGTATCATTTTTTTCAGAAAAATTAGGCCTTGACTGCGAATGAGCTGAATTTAGGAGTAGAAGTGTACGTTTAATTGTGAATTGATGATCATTTTGTACATGAGGCTTTATTCTAATTGAAATGAGCTTCTGTTGATATGATAATGCATGAACAACATATGTGGGAAAAAGGGGTTTTATAAAAATACCCACAAATGCATCTTGTCTAGTTTTACTACAGTCTACATGAATCTCATATCTCTGTGAAGAATACTCAGCCAGGGCACGGTTGTTTGAGATTTTCTAGTTTGGAATAGGAAGTGATTTGTGTTAATTGGTGGGTGAGATTAAACAGTTTAACTGGCTTTTTTGGGCTTGTACCTTATTCTCATGCCAGCAGTAACAAAAAGAATAAATTTGCACAAGGGGGGTTCTTTAGGTTGAAATTTTTAGTTCTGGGATTTGGGAGCTCAAGGTGATTCTAGGGCTTATACCTTATTCTCATGCCAGCAATAACAAGAAGAATAAATTTGCATAAGGTGTGTTCTGTAGGTTGAAATTTGTAATTCAGGGATTTGGGTGCTTAAGGTGATTCTATTTTGTCGAATTTGAGTGTTGATCTCTACATTTATTGTGTTATTTAATCAGCAACCAAGTGCTTAAGTAAGAAGTTTATCTAACAAGTTACACCAAGTCCTTGAAGCTCAAAACTGACACTTTTAAGTTATAAGTATACTTTCACTTGACCAGGTGGATCTTTTCACCACGGGCAGTTATTATGTTGTAGGGAAATTAGATTGACTGTTTTTAACTATTCCACATACTCTTTCTAAAGTCAAGTCATTCTACATTGTAAATGTATACAGAGTAGAGATCCTAATTAAATTCTATTCATGTTTATAACTTCTTACAAGTTACAAATTAAACCTAAGCAAGAGGAAAAATAAATCTTTATTAATTTTTTTAAGGGTAAAAGTCTTTATGATTTGACAACTGTTATGCCTTTGAGGCGCCAACAGTTTGTATAATGCATGAATAGCATACGAGAGCAAAGGGCTCTTTGTAAAAACATCCACGAGTGCACTGTTTCTAATTTTACTAATGGCATCTGGGTGTAAAATGTCTTGTTACGGCATGTGGAAATCTGTGTTACAACGACACGGATATAGCTGTGGATCTCATAGATATAGCTGTAGTTGTAGGAGATCTCTATTTTTGCTAAGAAAATCTAATGGATATCTGTGGATAGTTAAGAGAGAGTCTCTATTTTTATTACTAAAGATAAAATTCCCTATTAAAGTTAAGAAAATATCTTTTGACCAAAGATAAAAGGTTCTTATATAAGTTAGGATAGAGTAAATATCTTCTTTCCTAATATAAATATCTTATAAATCTATAACTAAGGTATTTTTCAATTTCATTAAATATTTTATTCTACTCTTGGTAATTGAGCGTATCCTACGTGTCGACACGGCTCAATTTTTTAGGCGTGTCGTTGTAACACAGGTGGAAATAAGTCAATTTTTGTTTATGGTTGGATGACAATAAATAATTCTAAGGGACTTTTGGGTTTATACCTATTCAAGCTTAAAATCAAAATCACTTATCCGTAACAAATTTCAGTAGGTCAATATTTTGTTTTAGGAGTTTAGGGTGTTTATGGTTTGTATAATTTGGGTGTTAGTGTTTAAGATTTGTTCAGTGGCTTGTAATCCCTTGGAAATTAACCCATGCGACGGGTTTCTTAGAAGTAAACTGATGGAATAACGCAATTAAACAGAAATAAGCAATATAGAACATGGGGTTGAACCTTAAGAACATAGATAAATCAAGTCTTGGTTAGAACCCATTACTCTTCTGTAATCAACTGATTATAAGCTTAAGAAAATATCATAAAAAGTCTACCTTGTAATCTAATAGCCTATTTATACTAGAAAGTAACCCTTATGAAAAGAAACCTAAGACTAAGGACAGAAACGTCCTCCCTGTAGAAAGAAACTAGTAAAACATTCCTAAACAGAAACATTCCTAACTAAGTAGAATATGCCCCTGCATCACTATGTTAAGGAAATTAAAGTTTTACTGGGTTTTCAAGGGTAAAAATCATTATCTTCAATACCTGCCACACTGCTAATCTGTATATAATTTAGTCCTTGAGGTTTGCGCGGACATTTTTGGACTTGTAGTTGAGTCGGGAAGTTTAAAAAGGATATATACAGGTGTGCTCCTTTGTTATGGGCGAAAGGCTTCACAATATGAGGATCTTTATCCGAGTTATGGTGGCAACTTGAATACTGGCTTAGGTCTCTTGTTTACCTACTGCCATGGATGCATATAGAATTCAAAGTACATCTCCTCGCTAATACAAATAAAGTTGTATGGAGCTTCTGGTGATGACATCACTTAAATATCTAATGCCTCTTTTTTCTTTCTTTCTTAATCTATTAGACCAATACTCTCCGTAAAAGTATGTGTATTATAGGTGACTAGATACGAATTTGTTCTTTATCCAACGAGCCATACCTGGTTTGGCCTGTGTATGTGTATCTTGCTGAGCTTCTTCACAATCTGGATCATCTACATCATTGGTGTTATGACTTTCTGCTAAGTTACAATGAGGTTATTTTAAGAAGTATACATATGATATTTCATATTTGCACTGCATTTGGAGTGATTCCACTTATATCAACTCCTTTATAGAATAAATAATTTCAGTACTTCCACCAGATGTTTTGATTCTGGTGTTTATGGCCTTTCCTGTCACCGTAATCAAATTGTTGACTCAGGTTGAAACACCCTGTTGTGAATCTCTTCGCTGATGAGAATTTGAAATTGTACATCTCTTTATTTATGTTCAGGTCAGGGAGATATTATCACACTACCCATCCAACTACAAGCAATCTGCAGTTATTCCTCTTCTAGACCTTGCACAACAACAACATGGGGGATGGCTAACTGTTTCAGCGATGAATGCTGTAAGTTAGCATCATTTCTTCTTGTCAAAGTTTTGAAAATAGGGTTTTCTGGTTTGTTAGTCGATATTCTCGCCTAGAACCTTTGGACCAACATGCTTTTCTTGCCAAATATTGGTATCTGCAACCCCCTTTGGGAGGAGGCACCCTTTCCCCAGCAATTATAATCAAGCATTGAGGAAGCCCATTTTCATTTTGTTTCTCTAATGTAGGGCAACTTATACATATGCACCTACTATTAAAAAAACGCATACCGTTATGCTTATTTTGAAGAAGGTTATCTATGGGCTGAGAACCAGAAGTTGTAGCAATAGCAACAAGTTCATTACTGCCCATCTCATGGTTGCTTATAGACCACTTAGACCGCTAATATTTAAATGATCGTGGTTGTTCAGGTGGCTAAGGTCATAGAAGTTGCTCCTATTCGTGTATATGAAGTAGCAACATTCTATTCAATGTTCAACCGTGCAAAGGTAAGCAAATGTTATTTCTAGATTTACTTTTTGTGGCATTCATTATATCACTGTATTCGCTGGAATTCACCAGTGAATGGTGAGTGCTTCAATGTATTTTCTGGTATGAAACACTTTTTGTCCGCTGATCATGTAGGTGGGAACTTATCACCTCTTAGTCTGTGGTACTTCACCTTGTATGATACGGGGTTCACGTGAAATAGAAGACGCCTTGCTGAAACACCTTGGAGTTCAGCGAAATGGTTAGTAAACGGAAGACATCATTATTTCTCTTTTCAACGGCATTCCCATGATAATCTTAATATTGTAAGTTTGAGACTTGTTGAGCTCAAATGTTAAATTTTGAAGTGACCTGTTGTCCCACTTACTTTGATGATTCTTACATGCAGAAGTAACAAAAGATGGCTTGTTCTCAGTTGGGGAAATGGAATGCATGGTCTGGTTTCCACTCATCTATTTCTAGCTGATCTTTCAACATTTGTTTCTTTTGCAGTATGATATTACAAATACTTGCTTTCACTCTATGTGAACCAGTTGCATTGTGTCTGAACTGATTTTGTAATTGCTGACCCTCATATGGTTTGTGTTTTGCAGGGTTGCTGTGTAAATGCTCCTATGATTACTGTTGCAGACTACTCCAATGGTTCAGAAGGATACACATATAATTACTATGTATGCTATCTTCACATTTGAAGTGTCTGAAGGGTCCAATAATTAACACACTGACTCCTCTTTGTTTTTTGGTACCTTCAGGAAGATGTTACTCCAAAGCGAGTTGTTGAGATTGTTGAGATGCTGAGAAGGGGAGAGAAACCGCCGGTGAGACCATTTATGACCAGAATGTTGATTATTTTACTGTACTATAGACTTTGTTTGACCAAGTTGCATTCCACCTTTTGCTATGTATTTGCAGAAAGGAACACAGAATCCTAATCGTATAATGAGCGGGCCTGAAGGTGGAAACACCACTTTGTTAAGCGATCCAACTCCTCCACCATGCCGTGATCTTGATGCGTGCTAATTAATCAAATGATAAAATTGTTCTAGTTTCAATAATGCCCAAGTTTCACTGTTGAATTGATGCTGTTTCACTGTTGACATACGCAGTATGAGTATGGTCGCAGTAGTGATCATTTAGTTCAACCATTTTGGTTGTTCGGCTATTGTATTTTGGTTCGATATTCTGTTGTATCAGATGATCCTTGGTTTACGTTGTCCTCGAAGATATGGATAAAACCATTGTGTTCTCCAACTTCATACTTTTGTCTTCAACATGAGAACGTATCAAACTATTAATGTTGTAACAATTCCAGACTTCAAGTCTCTAGCAAGCAATATCATACCTCATTAAATCTCTCAGTTTTATGAGGTATCAGGCTGCTTGTTTTAATGTCTCTATAGAACTTCCCTTGATCTCTTTACTCTTAAACTAACTTATATAAATTCACCAGATCACTCTAGAGCACTTGCCACAAAATATTATGGACTTGGAAATGGATTCCTGATGATCTTCTTAGCTATCCTATAGTTTATGAGGAAACTGTTTCAAAAACGGCTGAGTTGTCTAATAGTGGTGAATGGAACACTGAGATACTCTCTCTACTTGCATCCTGCTATGTGCAGTAAAATTCTAACATTACCAGTTCCAAATGCAGAATATGATTAATTGAAATGGCTATATACTTCTTCTTTTTTTATTTTTTGATAAGAAAATTAGGCAGCGCCTAAGCCGAGTACATAGAAGCACCTGAAGTGCCTTGCCCAGCATCAATCCGGTAACTGGAGATGTCCTCCGACTGATATTAGAGCTTTGGATATTACAAAGAGATCGGACATAATTTGACCTGCCAACTTATAGCAGACTGAACAACCAAATTCTTACAAATCAAAGCTAGGAGAAAGGCCTGATTAAGCTGAGTCCTATGGATGACTTTAAGATTAATAAGAACAAAAGAGACTTGGTGGATTCTTTTTTCATTGTCACCTTGATAGATAACATGGTAACAAAGGGAAAATCTTCCTTGCACTGCATCTTTGTAGAGATATTTGAAACTCCCGAGGATGGTCATATCTTCATCTTCAATTTCAACATTAATTTGTTGTATTTCTTTCGCCCATTGAAATGCTAGTCCAACTCCTCCCGAGAGTCTAGCCCCAATATAGTTACCTAAAAAATTGAAAGCAACTAGAGCAGTGTACATAAACTGTGTGTCAGGGTCTTTCAGGGTGCAAATTGTAATGGTGATACCAAAAAGCCCTGAATTATTAGAAGATAACATATTTGCTTGTAATGAATCCATTCTTCTGTAACGACGATTGTTCAAAATATGGTCCAGAATATTGTGGACCATGTTATAATCACGTAGGTCATGCTTGATACTCTTGACAATAACGTTAACATCCAATTCAGATTGTTAAACATGTGATCAACAGCTTTCGAAATAAACCAGCAAGCCGAGGCATAAGTTGAAATCCCATGCCTTCTGTTAATATTGTTTTCAAACAAATAATTGAACTAGTCACCAACATTATCAATGTTTCCAAATTCAGTGTCATTTGGACTAAAAGAGTTTTTTCCAGACAATGATAGCAAAAGGGCAGCCCATAAAGAGATGTGTCATAGTTTCCTCCAACAATTGTAAGATTTGCAAATAGGTTCTGCATAATGCAATACACTAACAGATTTAGCTTTGTTGGGAGGATTCCATAAGCACATTTCTATAAAAATAGTTTAATAGCAGGTGAAGTATCAATATTCTAGATCCTACTCCAGTCATTCACGGTCGCCCCTCTAGCTAAAGCAATCAAAATTTTGCTTGGGGCCACAAGTTAGAGGGGGCCACAATTTTTTTTTTCTTTTAACACTAGTATAAGATACGAATTTTTCTCCTCTTAAACATCAGGTTTTATTTGTGAAAGAAAGTTACTTTCGATCTACTATGTCACAAGAAAAATGGATTAGTTATGTTGTCTATCAAACAAACAATGCTGAAAACTTAGATTTTATTTCTATTATTAATGAGTTTGCTACTAAAAATGTACAAAGAGAATCGATTTTCGGCCGATTATAATTGAATGTTTTTTGAGTTAAAAGTGCTAATGCAGTTTTTGTTACATATATTTTCTTTTTATTAACAAGGGGCTACAAATAAATTTTTCATTAGGCCATAAAAAATGCAGGACCGACCCTGCAGTCAGTGACCTGAGCATCATTGTTGTACTTTTTTCCTTGTACATGGATTTCACAGAGAAATTTCCATTCTCAGTAATATTCCAAGTGATTTGATCTTTTTCTTCAGCACGAACATCAGTATTTAACCAAGTATTCAGTTTGTTAATATCCCACTTCCCTCTATAAAAAATAAGATGTTTTACCAGAATTAGATCATTAGGACAATTCACTGGTTTAGTGAGATAGATGTTGGGCTCATCAATTCACTTATCATCCCAGATATTTATGCTTTTTCCATTTCCTACTTTCTATTTGTTGTGTTCCTGGATGTTTCCAATTCATCCAAGAATTCCTTCCCATATCCAAAAATCCCCCACATTTGGTTTAATGCTCATATTAAGAATGTTTTCGTCTTTGATGTACTTAGATGACATGATGTTGGACCAGAGAGAGTTCTATTCTTGATCCAGTCTCCAACCAATTTTGGTTATCATAGGAATACTGAACATTTTCATATCCATAAAACCCAAACCCCCTAGCTCTTTTGGGTTCGGAGTTGTTGGAAAATTTGGAGTTCTGTTTTAAGCTAGAAGTCGGCAAAGAAGGTGTTATGTTTCTGTCGATTTGAAATGAATAGTAAGGATTAAGTGTGTTTTAAAGTTGATTCGAATAAGGAAACTTAGGTTATAATCAAATACGATTTTGCAGCGAGAATAAGAGTTATAAAAGATATGGAAAAACAACATAGAAGGGGATCCCTACACCCTCGTTGTCGATCATACACAACATAGAGGATATTTGCTCCTCTCCAACTATTAATAGCAGTCAGTCCACCTTCCCCATGCACCAGTCCATACACCATCAAAACTCCATCTTTACATCTACTTTCAAGCCTTCCAACAACAACTCCTTAGCCATTGCCAGTTTATCACCTAAAATCGTTCGTACAATCAAGAAGAAAAGAAAAAACTGGACTGGGATTCTACTCGTTGTCGTACCAACAACAAGGAGTACCAGCAACACATAAAAGGACTCCACCAGCATCTTGGTGGTTTGAGTTTGAAAATATTTGGTTTTAAAGCTTTATTTCTCTTTAATTTGATCATTCTCCATGGTTATGTATAGCTAAATATTTATTCGGTTAGGGTTGAACTTGATGTCATGAACATGAGTTATTAATCTATTCGCATAAAGTTTGTTTCACTTTTTATTTTATTTGTTGTTAATTTTTCATTATTCTTGAATGTCGTCTAAATTATTTTCTAGTTGCTCGAATGCGCAATGGAGTAGCTAGTTGATAGTTTTATTGCTAGTTGAGAATTCTTCGATCCGTAATTGTCTAGAGTTCAAAATAATAAGTAAAAAATTATTTAATTGTTAATCAATTGAGAAGTAGAAAATTACCTTAGCTAACAATCAGAGCTTATGAGTGCATGGCTAATTCTTACCTCAATTCACGGAATTTAATGCTTCCGAGTCGATTACACTTAGAGATCCAATTCTAGGTGGTCGATTTGGATATGTCCTCTAGAGAGGTTATTCTAGTAGGTGATCGTGGAATTGATTAGGATAGTTGAGCCTATAACTGTTCTAAGGTGGTTATAAGTGAAATATTGAGAGAAATATAACGAAAAATCGATTGTGCTCTATTTTATTGATTGACGTGGATCCTTTAATCATTCTCAACTTTATATATTTGTATTCTTTAATTTTTTCTTATAGATTTTGTATTATTTTTATTTTCAAAAATTTAATTGACAACTTTAACTCAACTCTCCCTTAGAGCAAGGGTTATGGGTAGAGTGTTCCCCTTCAAAGTGAAGGAGTTTCACCCAAATAGATTTAATTAGACTCTACTATGGGAAGAGTTGAGTGAGTTTTCCCCCAAAAAACTATCATCCACTCCTTCAATCGAAGGAGTGCTCGGCAGTCTTCACTGGACGGGGGATCTTCATCCTTCTGGGGGAAACGGGTGATCTTTCCCCGTCCACAATACTCCAGACGGTTGAAGTTCACCCGTCTGGAAGATGTTTACTTCCAAACGGATGAACTTCACCCGTTTGGATATTTTACATACCCAGACGGCTAAAGTTCAACCGTTTTTAAGAGAAATTTTTAAACGAAAATTCTAGACGTTGCCAACGGCTGGAAACGGCTATTTTTCTCCCCATCTTTATATATTCCTCTCTGTTCTTCTTCTCAATTCACACTCAATTTTTTCTACTCTTCTACTCAATTCACACCAAAAAAAATTCCACATATACTCCTCTACAATCATGTCTACTTCCAAAACAAGAAAACCTAGAAAGATACAAGTTAATTTTACTACGGAGGAAGACGTAACACTATGTGAAGCACATATCACAATTATTGGTGATGGTAGTGTAGGTGTTGGTCAAGCAAGAAACTGTTATTGGAATAGAATTGTTCCATTATTTTCAACCAAAACAAATGGAAATCCAAGCAAAAGAGAAAAGGATAGTTTAGAAAATCGAATTTGTGCTATCAAAAAATATATTAGACAATTTGTCGGTATTCTCGGAAAATTATATCGAGGGAGAAGTGGTCGGGCGCCCAAGGACTTGGTGAGTTGTTTTATTTATATGTTTCACTTATGTTGGTTAGTTATTGACTTTGCTCTAATTGCAATCGTTCTCATTGTAGTTGATTTATGGTCGAATTGAGTACTTGAAGGTTTTTAAGAAACCCTTTGGCTTTGATGAGTGCTATGAGCTATACAAACATGAACCTGGTTTTGATTACAAAACATATATCGATGCTCTGCCTCCCCCACCTCCTGCATAAACCTTAGTCCAAGATATTGACACCAATGTAACTCAAAATGTGGATACCGATGCCGAAGTTATAACTAAGGAACAAAGAGGACCCGGAAATAAATACCGCAAAGCTCAAAAACAAGCAAAGTATCTCGGAGGAACTTCAAGGGATTCGGTTGAAACTGTAACTAGTGAAAGCAATGAAAAGCTCTTAACCTATCTCAAAGAACAAAAAAAAGATCATTTGCAAAAATCAAAAGAGGAGTATGAAAGACGTTGGGAAGACAAGTTAAAAGAATGTGAGGAAAACTTGATGATGGCTGATATGTCTAAGTTAACTCCGAAAGGTCATCTATGGCTTCAAAAAAAACAAAAGGAGATACTTGAAAAGAATTCGGTTCAACAAAGTAGAGAGTAATTTGTCGGGTTTGGTTATTGTTTTTAAATTTCTAATTCGGTTTCGTATTTCTAGATTTTTAATTTTTGCATTGTTTTCGCTCTAAAATGTCTCTAAAATTCATAATATATCGGAATTCAACAAACTTTATCAATCTGGAAACTAAAGAAAGACACCTTTAAATAAAAGTAAAATAATCAAAGTTTAGATATCGTTTTCTATTCCAAACTGGACAGTCAAAACAGGACAGTACAGAGAACATAATGCATTCGCCAGGATTTTTCAAGTTTTGCACTTTTTTCATTCTAGAATGTCTCTAAAATTCATAACATATCGGAATTGAATTTTTTTTATCAATAGTGGAAACTATAAAAACACACCTTTAAATGAGTAAAAAAAAATCAAAGTTTCAATATCGTTTGCTATTCCAAACTGGACAGTCAAAACAGGACAATAAGGAACATATTGCATTCGCCAGGACAATAAGGAATTTTTTTTTGAAGTTGTGCATTGTTTTCACTCTAAAATTCATAACATATCGATATTGAACAAACTTTATCAATCTAGAAACTATAGAAACATACCTTCAAATAAAAAACAAAAAATCAAATTTTTGACATCTTTTGCTATTCCAAACTGGACAGTCAAAACACACAAAAATAACATCGCCAATTTTTACCTTTCCGCTCCATATTGCTCTTCTATTGTAGTGGTTGGTTAGGCGCCACGTTTGCACCGAATTTCTCCCACACATGATTTTTTAGACATTCAAGGAGATCGTCATACATTGGTTCATTTCTTAATTCATGATAGCTCACTCCGGGCGTGGTGTAGTATCACGAAATACTTTATATATTTCAAGTCTTTCCATGCACCATCTCGCCGTCTTGGATAATAATGTTATGCAAGATTACACATTCCAACATTATATATTTCAAGTCTTCTTCATCCCAATATTTTACGGGACCTTTCACAATATTCCATTTTGCTTGTAGAACGCCAAATGCACGATCAACATCTTTTCGAACCCCTTGTTGCATCTTGGTAAAGCATTTTTGCGCCATGGTAATTGGATGTTTATAAGCTTGAAAAATTGTTGATAATTTTGGATAGATTCCATCCTCTGAGTAATAACCCATTTCAAATCTTGTACCATCTACTCAAAAATCAACCTTTGGGGAATTTATGTTGAAGATATCATCAAACAATGGAGATGAATTGAGTACATTAAGATCATTGTTTGAACCGGGCTCTTCGAAATATGCATGCCAAAACCATAAATCATAAGAAGCAACCCCCTCTAAGATAATTGTCGGTATACCTTTATAAGATGCATAATAACCCGTCCAATTTGAAGGACAATTCTTCCAAGTCCAACACATGCAATCTACACTCCCAAGCATTCCCAGAAAACCCCTTGCTTTATTTTGCTCCAATAAACGATTGATATCATCTTGTGTAGGATTTCGTAGGTACTCACGCCTATAAATTCCAACTATGTTTCTAAAAAACCTCTTTAGGTACTTGTATAATGTTGTTTTACCCATTCTCACATAATCATCGATTTTGTCCGTCGCTTTCCCCGTAGCGAGTAGTCTAATACAAGATGGTGTCTTCATATGTGGAGAATGACCGGGGATTCCTATAACATGTATTCCTTGAAGCCACTCATTACCAAATTCACACATATCATGTATGATTTTAAGAAATATCTCTCTTCTCATACGCAAACGGTCATGGAACTTGGTTTCTGAATAAGTATGTCGTGCACCGGTAAAGTAATCATTCATCATAATAGCATCATGTTTTTCTCTTTTCTTAATGCATTGACGTCTTCTTCTTACCTCATTAGGTTCAGGTTATAGAGCCATAAACGCGGTTGTTTGTTGCCACAATAATCACCTGATTTCTTCGTGCTCTCCTCTTTTGGCGTTGAATAATGATATTTTCAAGTGAATCCGCAGAATCCGAATCACTCATTGTACCAATATAATATTAAGATAATTAGGTATCATCTTAAACAAAGACTTATTAAAAGGAAAAATAACATATAACATAGAAATGCAAACATGTAAGATAAGTAATGCAAATAAATATTTTAAAACGTTAAATTTATGTCCGCTTCAAACAAAGACGAAAGGTTTATAAAATTCCACAAGAAACAACTAAAAGAAAGAAGAAAAATAACCTTTTACAAGTTAACATTCGGTTGGTTGACAAAAAAATCCATAAAGTTATCTACACCAAACGCGGCATGTTGTATGTGCTCTTGTGTTTAAGGAACTTGAGATTCATTAACAACTTCCGAAGAAGTTCTGGCCATATGCAGAGTGTAACATGGTTGAGAATTGAAGGTGCATCGTAGTTTTCATTATCTCTTTGTAGACGCCCATTTTCTTCTTCAAGTTCTTCAATTTTTGTTCGGGCCTTCTCTAACTCTCTTGCTAGTGAGCAATCACTCTCATTGGTTTCATATACAAGTGAACTTATGTGCATAGAAGGAGGATGTGGAATTCTCTCTTGAGATGAAGAGGCTATGTCATCGCGATTCCGTCTTTTGACCAAATTACTTTACAATTTGGGGTATGTCCCGACCGAAACTCTAGACCACCAATTCATATAATCTTCAACACTAGCAGGTGTAAAGTGACTCCTAAGTACCTATATCTCTGTCCACCATCGATATCAAGAGAAAGACACCTTGATTATGACAAGAAAAAACTAAGCTTTAGGATTACTTGATTGGCATGCTTACTACCCCGCCATGGTTGCCATGTTGTTCATCCTATTGATCTGAGATCCACTTGCTTACGAGTGTTGCAAAAGGAGAACTTACCTAAATCTTCTTGAGCTTTTTACTACAAAAAAAACATTATAAATACAATTACACAATATAAATATAGAAGTTACATCAAAAAATAAAAATATTGAAGTGAGTGGTAATGCATACCTCGAAGACGTTCCACATGCCGTTAAATGTTTTTTTCCTCCCACTACTAACATCGCCTAAGGCTTTGTAAAGAGTAGCCAATATGGGACTTCCCAAATCAAACGGCGTTTGATCTTCCAAATCTTCAAATGACTCCAACCATCCAACCTTTTCAATGGATGCACCATTCGGAAAAAATACTTGACCAATCATCCATAAAAGAAAAACCCGAGTAATCTCATCCGAATACCGTAACATATCCGAGAAGTACATCTTTGAATAAGGATAACCAATCATATATGATACCACATGGAATACCACCACCATTGTTTACATATTTCACCACGTCAAGACCTTCCGTCTTATTCTCGTCTTCAATTGAAATATTATCTATGGGCACTAGTTTTTCATCCACACCAATAATCTTTGCATTTAATCAAGCATTAATATATGAAATCAATGTAGGAAAGAAATCTGTAAGGTAATTCCTACATTGCTCTTTATCTTCGGTGCCACCCACTCCTAACATTTTATCTCTTTTCCTTTACTAACTCCTATTCATGTTAACCAAGTGAAGTCTTCGGAGTGAACCCAATTCCAAATGTAGGAAAATGAAATGTATTGGTAGATTCCCAAAACCGCTCTACAATTGCATCGGTGAGTTTTTAGTCCCCTTTTCTAACATCTATTTGAAAAAACCGTTTCAATCCACACTTATCTAAATAAGTCTTACAATTTTTATTTCTAAGCACAATATCATAAAGTGTCTTCATATGAGCAATTCCATCTCTATTCGGATTTTAAGTTCGGTTTCCATTTATGCATTGTTTTACCTTCCATTGAAGACACTTGATAATATAATCCTTCCATTGAGGACACTCGAAAATTTAATCCTATAACAAATATTGTACAATTACTCATTCATATAATCGTATATGACAAAACAATAACATTCAATCCTACAAAACTATTTCCTTCCAAATCAACCACAACCATTCATACAAAACAATTTAATCCCAAATAATTCATAAAACAACAACAAATTATGAATTAGATCAGACCTTAACCGAATTTTGATGATCAATTGAAAAGAAACCTATAAAAATTGGCAGTAAAAAAATTAGGGAAACTTTAATAAAACTCAAAATTAGAGGATATAAATCTTATGAAATCACTTTATTTTAGGCGCAATAGATTCACTTTTGGATGCTTGATATTGGGTTTGTGTTAATTTGATAATGGATTTGATGAAAATTGTGATTTTTTTAGTAGAAGTAGAGTGAGTATAAGAGAAAGGGAATGGAGAAGAAATAGAGAAGAAAGGGAGGGTACAGGAGAACTCGTCTGAAATAGAGAAGAAATCCAGATGGGGGAAGTTCTCCCGTCTGGAAAAAAAATTAAAAAAATAGTTGGACGGGTGAACTTCACCTGTCAATGATTGTTTTTTTGCTAGACAGGGAAACTTCACCCGTCTAGCCTATTAAACCCATTGCCCCACGGTGGAGAACTCACTCCTTCGCGTAGTCACTCCTTCATTTTGAAAGGGAAAGCGTGTTAAAACACTCTATCCCATAGCCCTTGCTCTTAGAAACGAACCTGCTTATCCTTGTACTACTAGTTAGTATAAGAAAAGTAAGGAATATACTTTTGATGAGTACGACATCTCGATCAGTGATACTCCCATTTCTTCTCCTGCTATAAATAAAATCCGAGCTTTTTCAGAAACTATTAATTATCAGAAGGATAAATCTGTCATTGCTCAGATGATCTATACCGCCAGGTTTCGGGATACTGAATATCCTCTAGACTCAGGCCCTTTTTAAGATTAAGCATCCCATGTTAATATTTTATTATTATTATTATTTTATTTTATTTTATTTAAAATATATATTTTTTAAAATATAGACTGAAAGAAAGAAAAAATTACAAGAAATTGGATGAGATCTAGCAACAAGCTGAGATCCAATCCCTTTTTGAATGACAACCCCTAATCTATGGAAAAGAAAATGTCTCACTTTAACATGTGCATCATGGCTAGCCATGTAGTTTCGCAATCTCTTCAGAAAATCAATGGTATTGCTGCCAAGCTCTTCCAGAGTAATGAAGGCAAGCACCCCAAAATCAAACCCATGAGTTGTACATTTCTCCAAATACTTGGTACGTTTCCAAGCGACAACATTATTATTGTTATTATTATAACGAGGATTTTATTGGATGAAAAAGGTAATTACACTGAACCAGAAGGAAGCCTAGCCACAAGCTGGGCTCCCACTCCTTTTTGGATAGCTAACCCTAATCTGAAGAAAAGAGAGTTACCAATTATTATTATTATTGTTATTAATTTATTCTTTTAAGGGAAATTTATTAATAAAATAAAAGTGATTTACAAGAAACTGGTCGGAAGGCTAGCAACAAGTTGGACACCAACTCCCCTCTGAATGGCAAGTCCTACTCTGTGAAAAAAGAAACTGCCTACTTTTGCATTTACATCGAGACTAGATAAACAATTCTTAAGTCTCTTAAGAAAGACTATAGTGTCTTCGCTGAGTACTCCCAGGGTGTGAAAGCTAGGATACCAAAACCGTAGCCAAGAATGGTGCATTTCTCGAGATATTTCTTGCGTTTACGGGTGACAGCGCTTGATATAGAGTGGCTTGGAGTGAAATTATGGGTACTGCTATTGGTGAAGGAGAGACACATATCACGTCAAAACAGACATCTCTGCCATTTTTCCAGTTATAAACAAGGATGTCGGCTGGTCTCAAAGAGTTGTCACAGTCTAAAAGAAAACCTAACGATACTTCTTTACGTGCAGGAACACCGGATTTATAACAAATATCAACAAAGACATCACGGCAAGTCATGTCGAATCTTGAGCCCTATATCGCTGGCGCAGTGTAAAGCTTGGTCTCCAAAAATATCCATAGGCCTGTTATAACTTGGGCAAAAAATGTTAGCCCCAAATAGTGGAATACCGAGACGATAATTTAGAATTGCGGAAAAATTTCATAGGCCCAATACATTGGTTTAGCCCATGGATATGTATAGCTAGCAAATAATCTTGTGCATGTTTGATTTTATTGCATTGCCATAGTATTGCATCACGCTCAGACATGTTGTACTTGGTGGGGATCTCCTTCAGTACAACTTCGAAGTAAATTAATGCCAATGCTCGCATGGGATGGGGGGCATTGTCGAGGACGCTAAGGGTTGAGGATGGGATACCACAAACCTGTAGGAATTTTTGTTGCACTACACCAAATCAACGATTTTAGGACATTTATACCATTCCTATGAATTCAAGAGACACATATAGTGTCTCAAATCGTATGTCTAGAATCTTTGAGATGTATTAAGCGACGTTTTTGAACTCTCTTAATTAATTTAAGCGACACTTATCAAACGTCACTTTAGTTATTTTTAAGTGAACCAAAATTGTTTTTCTGGCTAATTAAAGCGACTTTTAAATTAATTCAGCGACGTATACTATATGTCGTCTCCTTTATCTGCAACATTTACCGATCTGTCTTAAGATTTTCGCAACATATGGATATTCTATATCCGTCTCAAATCTAAATCAGATTAAAAAAAAACTAATTTTATAATTGGGAATTTCCCAAATTCAAAATTTCATACACCTGCATAATTGATTTCCTTCCCATAAATAAAGGTATCTAGCCATTCCATTCTCAATCAAATATGAAAGTATGAAACCACAATTCAATCAATCAAATAATCCCAAGCACAGATATAAGATACTTGAATAAAAATTACAACAAAAAGCACCCACCTGTAAAACTACTAACCATAATTTGGCATCAAAGTTGAGCTCAATTAAGTTGCACAGATAATATCGTACCCATGTACAGTTTTGGCATCTACTTGCAGGATAATACATGCCTGATCGCTAATTATAACAGTACATGGACCAAACTCAATTTGCTAAAGGCAAGGCATCTGCAAAAAGGTAAAAATTGTAAGTTAAATCGTAGAGGATTAAAATCTCTAAGTCATCATCGTAGTTGGATATAAACTTCCTAGCTTTTGAAACAGAAATTTTCAACTCATGAAGTGACACCCCATTTAATATCTAAATGTTTAGGTAACTAAAAACTTGCAGTGACACCCCATTTAATGTCTAAATGTTTAGGTAACTGAAAACTTGCAGTGACACCCCATTTGATGCAATGACTTAACAAATTTAGTTAGGATATTGAGTTCAGATTCCATACCTTTGATTCCAAGGCTTCTATGAACTCCTGAACACTTGATACACATAAATACTCCAAGATCTAAAGACCCGATTCAAGCAATAGGTTTCCTGCTTAACAGACACATAAATACTCCAAGAAACTAATTTTGCAAAATCCGACAGTGCATCCTTCTCTAGAGACAGGTGTTTGATTCCAAGGTTATATATTGCGTGCGAATTCTGCGAATTGCAATGATCAAATCAATAAAATAGCTTCACCTATAGTAAGACCCCTAAAGTTAGGAACCACTGATAACCAATAGAGGAAGAATCTGAAGTATAGATGCAGGAACTTACAATTGACTTATTTACTTAAAGTACATCTTACGAGCATTTGATACTACCGAAGATAGTAATCAATGTGGAAAGACTTTCCTTTTTCTTTTCCATAATATCCTCTGATTTTCCGTCTTCGTCTTCATGCACCACCACAGAAAGAAATAAATACAATTGTTTGAAATTAATGAGAAACAACTCAGTGGACTTGAATAAATACTTATGTTAGTCACTTGCATTATTTATACATCTATGTAAACAACCAGGTAATAATTCTTCACTCTTGAACAAGCAATGAAATAAGCAAGAGGCAGATGCAAGAAGGGTAACCGCACACCCAATACAGTACTTTGAATTTTTAGTGGATATATACACATACGTATAGACACATATATTAACCAGGTCTAGCACAAATGCACGATCTAACTGCAAACCAAGCATTATTTACTAAAAAAGCATACCCTGAACATGCATATGAAATATAGTTTTTTTCTTTTTCGATCACACAGACTGAGAACACAACGATCACTAAGTAAATTCCTAAGAGTAGCAGGCATCTAAGCTTTAAATTTATGATTATATACTATGGTAATATAACCAAGACCAATTGGACCACCGCTACCTGCCACTTGTATGTTTCAGCACGTGTAACACTACACATCGAGGAGTGCATTCTACAACCAAGGGTAAATGTTAAATACAAATAGATACCTCTATATGGTTTCAAATACTTCAACATCTGAGCATTCATCAATATTAGGACACGAAGAATGATGAGCAGGTGCATGGACTAAGTGCGAAAGATGTATTCTGGAAAAGTCATGAGTGGGCTTGCATCATATAGGATAGGAAGTTGGCGCGCCTTTGTTTCTGACCTGTTGAGGGACAGATACTTATGCATTTCTTGTTGTAAACTGCAATCCAAGAAGAAATCCCCTGAAAATACGTGCAAAAAACATGAAACTGAAAGAAAGAGAGCTCCATACAGCAGATTGAAGTTCACGATATCAAGATCAAGCATTCAAAACAAACCTCTGCTTCTGCTCCATAACCTTTTCAAGTGCATTAACCTCAAATTTGTTAAATCCAGAGAAGACTTTAACCCAATTTTTCACCTTAGCTATGATTAAGAAATGACTAGGGAACAAGAATTCTCACAAAACCACTTTAATTGTTTCTGACTTGTTGAAACGAAGGATGTCAAGCAGGTCCGTGTTAGCGGATATGTACAGTAGCAGAGTCTACCAAACATAAAAGAGTACCAAGAGGTAACTGTGTATTGATTAAAAAAGCGATTTAAGTCATAGTCAAAGGTTATACCTTCCAGATTGTGTCTTAGTTTCTGGCATCCTTTGCCCAATTACGAATGGAAACTGAAAAAATCAGTCATAGAGCAACTGAGAATGTTGAATAATTGATTAAGAAACGTTTCAAGTAGATACATACAAATGAAGAAAGTCCTTGCTTGATGAAAACTGCAGAAGGCATGAATGGAAGCTCGTTCATTTGCAGCGCATGGAAGCAATCAACCTGAAAAACAAATCAAAGCAAGCAATAAGAACATGTGTATGGGTACCACAAAAGAAAGCATACATAGCTTACAATAGAAGAGTTCTTTCAGTACCACAAGGTAAAAGAATATAGCTGAGGGTGGGTAAACTATGTGTATAACCACCATATTTCACAAGACTGAAAGAATACCAACTTGCACATGATAAAAGGACAGTAGTTACAACAAAATAATACCTGAAAACCCAATTTTATCAACACACATATCACCTTCCATGGATAGCTAAAGCAGAAACACCAGTTTTCGGTTTCAAAAAATATTTTACAACAATAGTTCAGTTGAAACTAACCCCTTTCTCGTCTCATAAACAACCAAGACTCAAAATCTTCAATGACAACACAAACAAGAAAAAATCAAAACATATACCATCATACTATTACTACCATTTTCAGTTGAACCAAATTTAAAATCAAAATTAAATATTCACACCCTTCGGAGACATGACTAAAATTAAAAATCTCACTTCATTAAATTGAAACCCATGCTTTAAAACTCCATAAAATCAACTAAACAAGCACAGAAATTGTAAAATCTAGAGAGAAAAATAACAGAAAACCAAAAAAAAAAGAAATAAGGTTAGGGTTTTATACCTGAATCTTCTAGGAATTGTACCTCAATCTTCTTCTGCGATTTCAAAATCAAAAGTTAAAAATCGATATTTAGGGTTGACAAAATCAACATATACAAAACCTATAATATGGGTTTCATACTTGAGATTAAGTTACTCAAACTCAATAAAAACGGGTATTGATCGATTTATGGTAATATGCTTAGGACGATTTCTGGTCGATTTAGGGTTTGGAACTAGAAGAAGAAGAATAGATCTGAGTTCTAACAGGCTTAAAGGTATCCAAGAAGAAGGAGATTTCTGGTAGATTTAGGTATGGATCTGGTTTTGATTTATGGTACTAAAAGAGGTACTACTCGCTGAAGAAAGGAGAGGCGCAGCTGGGAAAGAAAGATGAAATAAAAACCAAGTTGTTACGGACATGTACTTCGGAAGTACCGAAATTAAGACACTTTTGTCTGAAAAACCCCTGAAATAAATTAGAGAAATAATTGAAACCCAATTTGAAATAAAATGTTGTGAGATAAAGATTGAGATGGAAAATTTGGGGGGAATTAGGGTGAGAGAAATTAAAGGATTGGAAATTTGGAAAACATAGAGAATTTTTTTTTTCTTTGGGGTGGGGGATTTATTATTTTGGGGAATGAAATTTAAGTGAAACGGAAAATGAAAATTAAAATCAAATATAAAAACTAATTGTTACACTTACTATAAGGTCTTAGGGCAACCACAATGGGTCGACCAGACTAAAAGACCAAAGAGCAAAATTTTTGGTCTTTGATTAGGTTTCCCACAGCGGTGGATAGTCAAACGAAGGTCTATGAACGCGTTTGGAGAGAAGCGAGAGCCTAATAGCCCGTTTGAATTCACGGACGATACCTTACCATTTCGTCTACCACAAGCGATAGCTTTGCCTTTCGCGCGCAAAAAAAAAAATCCCAGACGAGGTCCTGGGATCTCGCCCACAAACCAGCGAGGCCATAAGCTTTCGCATGCATAAACGAGATTCTAGGATCCTGTTCAACACCCGTGCGAAAACAGCATGTGATATTTTTTACGGGCGAGACTTCTCGATTTCGCTTATAAATGTAGCGAGTTCGTAGCCTCTCGCTTATGTTTTTCACCCACATAAAACCCTAAAAACAAGCAAATGTATTCTTCATCTTCTCCGCCTCCTGCACCCAAACCATCGCCTTAAAAAAACAACCATTTCCCTCAATTTTTACAGCAAAATCACCCCCAAACGAGAACCCTAAATCTCGTTTCTATTCCTCCATCCCAAGCTTATACTAAATCCAACAAAAATCAAGGTATAATTAAATCTCTACAAAATTTAAATTTAAAAATATGTGTATGGATATATTTGAAATTGTGTATTTTGAATTAGGGTTTATGATAAATATTATAAATTGGGTATACTCTTATTGGTGATTATTTGTTGTTGTCTGTATATAATTGATTAATTGGTTGTTTAAATTTAATTGCGTTGTGGTTAAATTGTCGATATGTATCGAATTGCTATTTTATGTAGATTCTGAAGATGAATTTCGATGATATGTATCGAATAGTTAAAGTGCCAGGACATCCACATGGGTTGAGTCAGCTCATCAGGATAGAACCTGAAGATGGTGGAGTAGTTGATCCAACAAGGGGGGTTGATTTGGGGGAAAGGGTAGTTCAACCATCAGTGGTTGACAATCGAATGTCAGCTATAAAGGATAGAACCGATTTGTTGGTGAGGAGACTGACTCGCTCGATTGAGTCTAGGGAGGTGATGAGCATAGGAGAACAACAAAGAGTTTGAATAGTGCTACAAGAGATAGCAACCCTTTGTTCTGGTGAAAATTAAGATCGCTAGAACAAACTGAATTTGCTAGTTATGGTGTTGAACTTTATGGTGTTCATCTTTATCTTTCAAAGTGTTGAACTTTACGGTGTTGAACCTTTTTAGTTCTTTTAATTTATTTATGAATTTTAACTTCTACGGATACCAAATGTAGTTGGTAAGTTATTTATCAATTCATCTCAATGCCTTGTCAAGTAAAAGAAAATATCTCTGACAAAGTGAGTAGAAAATCTTTGAATTATTATCTAGTCGTTGTATTGTCAATTCATCTCATTGCCTTGTCAAGTTAAAGAAAATATCTCTGGCAAAGTGAGTAGAAAATCTTTGAATTATTATCTAGTCATTGTATTGTCAATTCATCTCATGTTATAAATAACCACACTTGCCTTATATTTTACCACACTTGCCTTATCTAGCAATACATCCTTTCTTATCAAATTTGTATGTCTCTCCGTTCAAACAAGCCAAAAAAATGTCTTACTATCAAAACCAAACTTCCCACTACGGTTCATCTTCTACCTTCTCTCAGCATCTTTCTTTTAGTTCTTCTTCTTCAGACGAACCAGTATACGATGAAGATAACAGTAGTTACTACTCATCAGACGAGAGTAATGCTGATGCCGCTAGTAATAACCTAGCTGTTACTGCTGCATTATTGGCGTCTAATATGAAACCTCCCAACACCCGTATCAAAATACCCAGAAATCGTGATTTTGGTGCCAAATGTTTGATTACAGACTATTTTTGCAACAACCCGACGTTCCCCCCACATGTTTTCCGTAGAAGATTTAGAATGCGTCGAGAGTTATTCAACAGAATATTGGGTGATATTGTTGCGATGAATAGTTATTTTGTTAAAAAAAAAAGATGCATGTGGTGTTTCAGGCTTAACCCCCCACACAAAAATTACTGCAGCAATAAGAATGTTAGCATATGGTTGTGCAGCGGATGCTATAGATGAATATCTAAGGATTGGGGAAACCACTGTATTAGAAGCAACCAGAAGATTTTGCAGGGTTGTTGTCCAACTATATGAAAAAGAATACTTGCGTACACCAACTCAACGGGATCTTGACAACCTCCTCGAAGAAAACAAAAAAAGAGGATTCCCTGGTATGATTGGAATCCTCGATTGCATGCATTGGAAATGGGACCGATGCCCTTCTGCTGAATCTGGGGCATATACCGCTTACAAGGGAAGCGAAAGTATAATTTTGGAGGCGGTGGTGTCGCATGATCTATGGTTCTGGCATGCATTTTTTGGTATGCCGGGGTCCAACAATGATATAAATGTCATGAACCGATCGTATATATTCAAAAAGCTCATCCAGGGCAAAACACCACCAGTTAACTTTCAGGTAAATGGAAATCAGTATAATATGGGGTACTATCTTGGGGATGGAATTTACCCAGAGACGGCAACTATTGTCACAACCATAAAACATCCAGATTCAAAAAAAAAACAGAAATTTTCTGCAATGCAGGAAGGGTGTACAAAGGACGTTGAAAGAGGGCTCGGGGTACTTCAAAATAAATTTGCAATCATCAAACAACCTGCAAGAATGTGGAATGCTGATGTTTTAGCGTACATAATGAAAACAGTTATTATTCTACATAACATGATAGTTGAGGATGAACGTATTCCCGGGGACTGGCCCCATGACTATGATCAACGCAGCTTTGGTGCACCTTGTGTCATTTCAAGGGAGAACACAGCAGAACTCTCAAGAATGATGAGGGACCAACGTAGACGTGCAGTTTTTGATAAACAAATTGGGGTCCGTTTGAGAAATGACTTGATCGAACACATATGGTCTTCTGTTGGGGATGATTGACAAATATTAATAGTTTTTGGGTTTAAAAACAAATGCATGAAAACTCAGAAGGAATCAATTTAAAAATAGTATTTAATAATTCCCCCCTATGGTTGGTTCAATTTTTTCATCAAAATTTCACCCTGCCTTAGTTCGATGTACTGTTTAGCTACATCATTCATCTGTGAGGTATCCATCATCATTATACGGAATTCCTCTTCTGCTTCTTGCCTAGCTTGTATGGCCGCAAACTGTGCATTTGAATTAGCTAATTTTGCTTCAAACTTTTCCTTTTCGCTAGCTAATCTTGCGGCAAACTCAGCTTCTCTATGTGCAATCTTGAGAGCTCTTTGTTCCGTGCATTTGGCGTTGAAGGTTTGTTGCTCTTTATAAATATTTTCCATCAATTGCTGATTTTCCGTATATTTTGCTTTACCTTTTGTCTTCTGTCGTTTGCTTTCCTTTTGACCCATCAGACGGACTAATGTGTTTGGGATATCTCTTAGGTCTTCAAAGGCGCTTGGACCATCTTGGCTTAAGTCCGGTGTATCTTGTACTTCCTGAGATTCATTGTCATAATCAGACTCCGCTTGTGATGAGTCGAAAACAAATGTCGCCCTTCTTGAATATTTAATATTTTCTAGCATAACTGAGTAGCAATCTTCATGCTTAAAACTTCGACCAGTAGATTCCTTGAAACGCCTACGAACTTCAGCGGCCTAGTGTTTCACTTCAATTTGTTAGAGGTTATACAAGGATATGGATAAAAGAATTCAGCATGAATTAAATTATTTGTTACCTTATTTTCAGGGCCCCATCCTGTATGATGTTTCCTTTCTACTTCAGCCTCCTTTGCAGACATTAACACCACATCTTTGCTTATAATTTGAAACCGTTTCTGGAGGGAGGTCCAACTACGGGGTGCCATAGTAGGTATAGCTTCTTTCATCCGGTTTAATATACGTGACCATAATTGTTCTTCACATTGATCTGTACCAATGCTTGAATCTTGAGAAATTGACAAATGATATGTACACATCGTAACATCTTCAAATGACGAAAAATTAGGACCTCTTTTTGATTGTGGCATTTTATCTTTGAATTTCAAATAAGAATAAACTTTCAATTTTTTCACACCAAAATAACTATGAATTGAGTATACCAAAATTGGTGAAATAGCACATATATATATATAGGATACAAATATAGCCGTTAAGGAATCAACGGTCAAATTTTGAACGGTAAAAAAATTTAACGGTCATCTAAGCGCTGGCCTAGCGCCTCGCCCAGGCCCAGGCGGAAGACATGAAGCTCGCCCAGTCTCAGGCGGCTACTTAGCTTATCGCCTCTTGGAGAGCGATGTCCCACGATCTCGCCCCATTTTATTTTATCTGGGCGGGGCTTTAAGATTTCGCTTATGATCAGGCGAGGCTTTAGATAACCGTTTGTCTGGGCGGAATCCCAGAACCTCGCTTGTACTGGCGAAATAGCAACCCTTCGCCCGTAAAAATAAGCGGTATCCTAGAATCTCGCTTTTACTCAGGCGGGGTGCTAGTGTCTCGCCCGACTATATTTTTCGTCGACGATCGTTTGATTACTTATCATCTGGAACAGTAAAAAACGTCGATTATATACTAAATATAATCGACGGTTGTGGATGGTTTTTGACGATCATCGATCAAAAATCATCGATAGTCGATGATTTGATCGACGATTGTGGTTGCCCTTAAAGATTGAAAAATTTGCACTTATCCATACTTTGAAACACATATATGTGTATCACTAACATCTCTTAATTAATTCTAAAAATTAGGAATTAAAGCAACACATTTTATTAATTTGAGACATTTATATGCTGGAAGCACTAAAGACATTTATATGTGTCCCAAACCCAAAAAACAATATGTCTCAAATCAGGCAATATGGTGTAGTGTTGAGCTTGCAGGTATGCATGGCTATATCCTGAAGCGTTCAAGTTGTTCAAGATAGTGCTCTGTAAAGGTCGGGTCTGGATATAGGAGGCCATGAAGCAGTAACTTCATGTGTCTAGCATGGAATAAATGCCAAGACCACCTTGTTTCATGGGTAATGAAGCAATTCTTTGTTGAATAGAACCAAATCCAGCATCATCTCCTGTGATCAATTGCCGAAGATACTGAAATAAATGAGCATCGAAATGGGTTTGGCCTAGTTGAATGACATTGATTCTGGTGGTGCGCATTGTAAAGTATAGCCGAGAGACACCGGTACAGCTGCGTAATAATAACAGTTCAGATTGAGGGTCTTATAACTTCCTGATAGTTGTCATTAGATGGATAGTTTTAATATTATTATTATTATTATTATTATTATTATTATTATTATTATTATAAATCAATTTTTATTTGAGAAATAAAGATTGTTTACAAGGAGTAGGTTGGGAGTCTAGCAACAAGATGAGCCCCAACACCTTTATGAAAAACAATCCCTATTTTATGGAAAAGAAAGCTACCAGCATTGTCATTGGCATTTTGGCTATCAAAACAATTTTTCAATCTCTTCAAAAAGGCCACTGTATCTTCACCTAATTCACCTAGTGTCGAGAATGCCAAGATACCAAGTCCATATCCATGAGCAGTGCATTTGTCTAAGTATTTCTTGCGCTTTCGTGAGACTGCATTCGAAATCGCTTGTCCCGGTGTGAAATTCTAGATACCTCTCCTAGTGAAAGGTGATACACCAATAACATCGAAGCACATATCTTGGACATTCTCCTAGTTGTATACAAGGATATCGGCAGGTTTTAGAGCATTGTCACTATCGGAAAAGAAACCCAAGGATTCTTCTTTACGAACCGGCACACCAGCTTTGAAGCATATATCGGCAAAGACATCTCTAACTATTTCATGTCGAAATTTGAGTCTGACATCACTAGTACAGTGTAAAGCATGGTCTCCGAAAACATCTATTTTCTTTATTACAACATGGACAAAAGTCGCCTGCACCAAATAAAGGAATACCTAGACGACAACATAGAACAGAACTAAATTGGCTAGGCCTTATACATTGATTAAGTCCAATGATGGGTATAACCAATAGATAATCTTGAGCATGCTTAACCCTATTACATTTCCAAAGGATCATGTCACGAAGAGAAATATTAAACTTGGTAGGGATATCACTCTTAACCGCCTCGAAGTATTGTGCTGCTAGAGAACGCATGGGATGGGAGGCAACATCATCAAAGATAAAGTTAAGGGAGGGAATGTTGCACACCTACAAGTAGTTGTGTAGCGCTATTCGAACCTGTTGGCTAATGCCATGGATAAATACATTGCGTAAAATATGAGCTTGTAAAGATTGCGTCTGACCTGTGAAGCTAGGAAACAATTGGCTGCTGTCTTCCATTGTGTATATATGCCCAGACCACCGTCTTTAATAAGTAGAGAGGCGATAAAAAGAAACTAGTGCTTATTATTATTATAATTATTTATTTATTTAAAACATAGTTACATTATTATTATATTATTATTATTATTATTATTATTATTTATTTATTTATTTTTTATTTAATTATTATTATTATTTTTTTAAAAGACTTTCATTAAAGGGAGAAAAATATTTTTTACATAGCATTGGTAGGGAGCCTAGCCACAAGCTGAGCCCCTACCCCTTTCTAAATGGAAATGCCTAATCTAAAGAAAAGGTAATCCCCAACTGTGTAGTTATAATCGTGGCTAGCCATGCAGTTCTCCAGTCTCGTCATGAAGCCAATCGTGTCATCTCCCAACTCCCCCAGGGTCGTAAAGGCAAGAACACACAAGCCATAACCGTGCTCGTTACACTTGTCCAAATAATAATTATTATTATTATTATATTTTTTTTTTATTGGATAAAGAGTATTTTTACAAGAAACTAGTTGGAAGCCTAACAAGCTAAGCTCCAACAACGTACTACATTATTATTATTATTACTTTATTATTATTTTGAGTTTATTATTATTATTATTATTATTATTATTATTATTATTATTATTATTATAAATAATGGATTGTTTACAAGGAATAGGTGGGAGTATAGCAACAAGCTGGGCCCCAACCCATTGTGAATAGCAATCACTATTCTATGAAAAAGAAATCTAGGCCCCAACCTTATTTTTATTATTTTGAGTTTGTTATTATTATTATTATTATTATTATTATTATTATTATTATTATTATTATAAAAAGGACTTTCATTGAAGGGAGCAAAACGTTTTTACATAACATTGGTAGGGATCCTAGCCAGAAGATGATCCCCTACCCATTTCTGAATGGAAATACCTAATCTAAAGAAAAGGGAATCCCCAACTTTGTAGTTATAGTCGTGGCTAGCCATGCAGTTCTGCAGTCTCGTTATGAAGCCAATCGTGTCATCTCCCAACTCCCCCAGGGTCGTAAAGGCAAGAACACCCAAGCCATAACCGTGCTCGTTACACTTGTCCAAATATTTATTACGTTTGCGCATAACAGCGTTGGAGATGGCAATCCCAGGCATAAACGCGACCCTCTCACCTCCTGCAAAAGGGGACACCCCCGTGACGTCGAGGCCAAGTCACGACCCTCCTCCCAATTGTATACGAGTATATCCGCGGGCCTAAGGGCGTTTGCGTTGTCAGACAAGAAACCCAACTTGACTTCCTTACGGGCAGTGACACCAGCTTTAAAACACATATCCGCCACCACGTCTCTAACTAGGTCGTGCCTAAATTTGAGACCCACTTCACTGGCACAGTGTAAGGCGTGATCCCCAAAAGCATCCATTTCTCTGCCGAAAAAAGAACAAGGGCTACCCTCAGCAAACATAGCAATACCCAACCTATAACAAAGTATGGCCCTAAATTGGCGAGGCCCAATAGATTGGTGAAGCCCTATGATTGGGATAGCTTTGAGGTAGTCTTGTGCATGGCTCAATCGATTACATTGCCACAAAATGCAATCGCGCTCCGTCTGGTGGAGACTGTTGGGGATACTCTTCTTGATCATATCAAAGTACAACACTGCCAGAGAATGCATGGGTCGGGGGGAGTTTCTTTAATACTGAGAGAAGAAGGAGGAATCCCACATACCTGACTAAAGCTAAGCAAAGTTTGCTGGAAGCTGAGATGAGGTACGGAGTCCCTGTCCTCATGAAGAATAGTGTTCTGCACCTGGATTGTCTGAAGACAAAAGGCGAGGTAGCAGTAAAAGCTATAATCCTTCATAGTGTAGACCCCTAGACCTCCATCCTTCATAGGCAAAGACACAATGCGCATTTGGTAGGGACCGAACCCGGCTCCATCACTAGCAACCAAATGTATAAGGAACTGTCATAATGTTGATCATAATACTCAGTTGACTGGTGCAAGAAAGAGGGCTGGTGGTCCTCAAAGTGAAGTATAAGTGCGACACCCCCGCACAATTTCTAAGAAGAATCAATTCACTTTGTGGATCCTGCAGAAGCTTTAGAGACTCCATTAACTGAAGAGTTTTCTCCACTTTACGCTGGACCATCTCGTTGCAGAAGTTAGCATCCCTACTAACAGGCCCACCGAGAAGCTTCACTCCTCTAGCAGGTCTACTGATGGTGGTTGGGAACACACCCTTCTCCAAACTTTTGGGGTCAGAATTAGGCCAGAATAGCTCTGTCTTGTTAATATTGGGGGATAAGCTTTTGCTGCTCCCCTCATATTGGATGATGTGTAGATCTCGAGCCACCTCCAGAGTGTCCCCAACAATAGTCCCATCATCCAAATACCACGCATGCATATCTAAGTGCACTTAGAAGCAATTTCTAAAATGAGCGGGTGTAAGGTCAGAGCAAACAGTAAAGGTCCCAAAGGGTCTCCCTGTTGGACGCCCTGAGCCGACAAAAGCACTTTGTCATTGTAGTAAAGCATTGCCGGCTTTGCATAGAAAATTCAACCCATCTAGAAATACCAGGGCACTTGGACCTGACTTCATTGATAATTGCGGTTTTATCCACCAAATTAAAAGCATTGTTGAAGTCTATTAGAAGCATGCATTTGGTGGAGGAGTTACCTTGAAGCTCCAAAATTCTGTTTGCGGAATGTAAAATGCCTTCCCCACCACATTGGACTCCCACGCCGAATTGGTGATCTCCTAGGTAAGAAGCCATTTCCTTGCTGGCCCCTGACGCACCCAATTTAGAGCAAAGCCTCCTCCAGATGGTTCCCACTGCGATGGGCCTTATGCCCCCTCCAAGATTGATCAAGGGAGTGAGATGAGCACTCGCAATGTAGACACCAAGCACTGCTTGGCATCTACCCGCTAACCACATGTTGAATGCACCTGTCATAGAAGATAAGAGGTCATCTGCCACGGCGGCTGCAGGTCCACTGAGGGCATCCACAAGGTGTTGTGCGCGAAGTCCATCTCTACCACACGAAGTTCCTTTGGGGAACCCCTTGATGGCACTTAGAACTGTAAAATTGTCTACACGAAGCGGCTCAACCACGATAGGGTCTACAGGAATGCAGAGAGGCGTCGTTGTAGGGTGTTTGAGGCTAAGCTCAGCAAGAGTATCCTGGGAGCATGGGGATATACCATTGGAGGCTAGCACTTTGATGGCGGGCGTGTACTGGCCTAAGCCCAGTTTCCTCCTACAAGCTGCAACTCATTATTATTATTATTATTATTATTATTATTATTATTATTATTATTATAGGAAGGGATTTTATTGAAGGAATAAAAAGTATATTGCAAAAAACTAGTTGGAAGCCTAACAACAAGCTGAGCACCAACTCCCTTCTGAATAGCAAGTCATATTCTATGAAAAAGAAAACCGCCCACTTTAGCAATTACATCATGACTAGATAAACAATTATTAAGTCTTTTAAGAAAGACTATGGTATCTTCACTAAGCTCTCACAAAGTCGTGAAAGCTAGGATGCCAAATTTGTAGCCATGATTGATGCACTTCTTGAGATATTTCTTGCTTTTGCGGGTGACAACGCTAGAAATGGAGTGGCCTGGAGTGAAGTTGTGAATGCCATTATTAGTAAAGTGGAAACACATGTTCCATCAAAACAAACGTCACGGTCATTCTCCCAATTATAAACCAGGATGCCCGCTGGCCTCAAAGAGTTGTCATCAACTGATAAGAAGCCTAAAGAGACTTCTTTACAAGAAGAAACCCCTGATTTGTAACAAGTATCTGCAAAAACATCACGAACTAAGTCATGTCAAAATTTGAGTCCCAATTATTATTTTTTTATTTTTTTATTCACATGATTGCGGACTTGTATCGCAGTAGTTGAACAGGTTGGCATGCTAGCCTACCAGCGAGCCTCATGAGGAACCATCCAAGAGAGCCGAAGCGGATAGGGGGATGATTATGTCGCAAAGGGGGAAAGTTAACACTACCTTCCATGTCAAATTCTGTAGTATTGCATCATCGATGACTCGAACCCGAAACCTCCTAGAGCGCATCAAACTTGTGAGAAACGGGGATGACCAGCTGATCTAACTACCAGTTATAATAATAATAATAATTATTATTATTACTATTATTAGCATCCTTGTTCAGTTATCATTTGTTTCATTTTTCTTATTTTTCAGGAAGAAAGCCAAGTTATCTCAGACAGATTCATCTGTATCTGGTGACATAGTTGGTGGCATATCCAGTTTACATTTTGATCCAGCTGACCCATTCATCTCTCAAGATGAACCAACTGAAGATTGCTCAAATCCCAACAACACTTTAGTTCATGTTGGTGGTTTTCTACTAAGACCTAAACGAGAAAAAAAAGAAATGCCAAGAATAAAGAGGTAGTTGTTTCTACTTCAGTTTCAGTTTCTAATAAAAAGGGATCTCGATCTAGAGACACTTTTTATCTTCATTTCAAGATAATTCCCAAATTAGTATGAAGAAAAAGAAAGAGGATCGAGTAAAGTTTCGGAATAGTTTCAGTTGTAAAACTACTTTCCAGTAGGGAGGTACTGACCTTCCTTATTAGTTTCTTATAAACTATCCCAGGGTTGATGACTTGATTGCTTGCATACAAGCTTCTTACGTCCAACATTGACTAAAACTGGTAGCCGATAAACTCATTAGATATATGTTTTACTTATTGATTTCAATAATTTGTATATATATGTACTGTATATCTTGTTTTCCCTTTGTTTCATCTTTATGTTTGTATAAATAAAATCTTGGCTTACAACAATGATAATGAGCTGACGGTAAAAAATTCTCTTAAAAGGGTCAGCAAGCTTAGTTCAGAGTTACTCTAGCTCATTCCATGCCTTAGAAGCTTTTCTTAGTAATTAGTTAGCTGAGAAAGATGATGATATCGATCAGCTGAAATATGAAATTTCTTCACTAAAACAGAGTATTTCTGGGCCCTTGGTTATGCCATCGAGTATCAAACCTCAAGACGGTTCTTTTTCAGCTGCACCACCGTCTAAGCCTGATACCCAGACAGATCAACTTATGGATCCTCATCCAATTATTTCAAGCACCAATTTTGTTTCAACTGAGCCTTTGTTAAGAATAAACCAATATCCTTCGGTTTTATTATAAGAATATTCCATCTAATAAGGTTATCACCACAATTGAGTATGTTTTAACCATGTCTGTTAGTGAATCTCAAGAAAATTTCATGACTCCAGACAAAACTGCATCAGGTTATGTTAGTGACAGTTCATCAAATGAAGATTCTTGTTATGTTACTAGGAAACCTTATTCGTGTAATGATTCTGACGAAGATGATTCATGTAGTACCCCGATTCGGCAGGTAGGGTTCGCCGAAAGGAATAAAGTTAATTGTTTTAGGGTGAAAACAAATGTACTACAAAAGAAAAGTACTTTCAGTAGGTTCGTGAGATCAAAATCAAACAGGACGAGCCTAAACCAATAGATGACCGTTCACGTCATGCTTCGATCACAAAGGTGGAGATGAAGGGTTGATATTAGGGGAGGGGAAGCAAAGAAGATTGAGAAAATAATAGTATGTAGTTTAAGACTGGATTATCTATGGGATAGATCTTTATTCAGTCTGCCCTGTCGAATTGATGAAGCCATCTATTTATAGATTTTTCGTAAGCACACTGATTTCTCGTCAGCAGTAGAGTTTGTGGAGATATGGAGAAGTGATGCTCGTGGAGATTGTAGTGGAGTCATGTCCGATAAATTAGGAGGAATATATGACCACTACTCCTCATCCTTTTCAACTGCTCTTAATCGCCACACTACTTATTACCTTCTTGTTCGTGGATGTTTTGCCACAACGCACGATGTCGTAGACCGCCAGACCAATGCCCCAATGAGAATCCCCCTATGTGATGTATTTGATATCTCGTAGAAAATACTGAAGTCATGGACTACTACTATTTTGGCTAGGTCAGGTCAATAACCTGCTAAATTAGTAAGGTAAGTTGCTCAGTTCACTAAGTGGTTAAGTAGACTGATCATTGTCAAGTCTAGTGAAAATAGTAATTCTAGTAGTAGACTGTATTGATATGATTTGAGTGCTGAGGTCTGATGAATAGGACGTGAGTAATGAGATCTAAGAAATGGGATGTGAGATATGAGCTCTAAGCAGTTATGCCAGCAGCGGACATTTGAGTAATCTAGGTACTCAATGATAGTATGAAGGACCAATGGTGGTGTTTTAGGTGATCTCAGCTGAGAGGCTCACCTGTAGAATATTTGTGGCTCAAGGCATCAAGGAGGTAACTTATTTGGAGATATGCGCATGAGCAAAATAGAATACTTGATATTGTACCAATGAGAAAGGCTAGTGTTGGCAATATCCTAGGGACGTCACTAGACAAGGCTAGTAATAGCAATATCATAGGCGGGCAATAGCCGGCGCCAACTAATGGGACGTCGTTGGCCAAGGCCACAAGGGTGAGTGTCAGCGCTAGTAGCAGTGAGCGTCAGCGCTAGCACCAAGGGTGAGCGTCAGCACCAGCAGCAGTGAACGTCAGCGCTAGCAGCAAGGGTGATCGTCAGCACGAGCAACAAGGGTGAGCGTCGACGCCAGCAATGGGACATACCATGGACACGCTGCCTAGGGAGATGTCGCTAGGAGTTGCGCAGCGTTTTCTTTAGTCCAGCGCTAAATCTGCTGCGCTTCCTCGAGGACCGGCCATCAGGACATGATGCGTCCCCGAGGGCTGGGATGTTAATCTTAAGCGCGTCCTCAAGGCTTGGTCATTGAGATGTGACGCTTCCTTGAGGCTCGATTATTGAATTGAGTTGCATTCTTGAAGACTGATCATCAAGTTGAGATGTGTCTTCGTAAACAGGGCATTAAGCTAGGATACGTCTCCGAGGACCAGGCATCATCTATTCCCGGAATATAAATTATTTGGATGTCGTTTAGACACTGATGCATATTCGAGACAAATTTAAGGAATTCAACCATGAATGTTATGCGACTTGAGACTAGTTTCATATGACACAAATATTGTGCATATTTAGAGAGGCTACGAGATTAAATATAGAACACCCGTAGTTATTTGTAGAGACCGTATTCTTAATTCTCTTTTGGAATTTATGTAAATAAACAATATTTCATATTTTGGTATAGAGTTAGAAAATGCAGATGTATTTCTATGTTTCTGCTACTAGGCATATGGTAATTTTACAATTCTCGCCCTTGTTAAAAATCCACCATCAAAAGTAACGGTTTGTCCTTTCCTAACACCGAGGCATTTTCAGCACAATTGGTTCCAGAGTTGGAAAAAAGCTCTACGGTTAAGCATGCTCGGGCTGGGAGTAATCCAAGAATAGGTTGCCTCCCGGGAAGCTGTTGTTGGATGACTGCAGCGGTGCTGGTTGAAAACCCCATACTGCCGGAGGACTGCAGTGGCTAAGTGGGGACAATACTAGTGGATGGTCGGGTCATCACAAATGGTATCAGAGCCGACGACGGGTCACCTGCCGAGGGTGAGAGAGTACGCTGGACAGGATGCCAGGTACTGGTCTCGTGAGTGGAAGGGAACGTCAGAGATCTGAGCCAATATATTCCGAAGTCGAGGACGGCTCCACTTTAAGGTGATGGTATTGTAATACCTCGATTCGACAGGTAGGGTTCGTCTAATTGAAAATATATAATGGTTTGTTCTCTCATAACACCAAGGTCTTTTCAGCATAATTGGCTTCAGAGTTGGCAAAAAACTCTGCAGTTAAGCCTGCTCGGGCTGGGAGCAATCTAGGGATAGATGGCCTCCCGGAAAGCTGTTGTTGGATGATCGCAACTGTGCCCGTTGAAAGCCCCATACTATTGTTGTGGCTAAGTAAGGACAATATCGGTGGAGGGTCGGGTCATTATTGTAATACCCCGATTTGACAGGTAGGATTCGCCGAATGGTAATGATTTATCCTTTCCGAACACCGAAGCCTGGTCATTTGAGCTTGAATGCGATTTTAATTTTCAGATTTAGTGGGAGAATATACTTAAGGAACATCGTCTTCGTGAGACTCATCTTCATTTTCGTCATCGTCTCGATGGACAACCGTTTTTTTGAATTTTGCAGTCTTCCCAACTCCTGGATCATGTGTATTGTCTTACCACAATGTATGTCTCTAGACTTATTTCTTGTCATCGTTATATAGAAGAATCGATAAGTCAACGATGATTTAGTTTCAAAAATAAAACAAATTTTTATTTTAACAATCGTAGGTGAATAAAGAAAAAAAAAGAATAATATATTATTTAAAATAATACTAAAATTGATTTAATTAGGTTTAGCATTAGTATAAAAAGGAGTATAAATATTTTATATTTTTAAGATAGTCTATTATTATTTTCATTGGATAAAACTAAATTAAAAGTCCCAAATTATTTTAGAGCTGCCACGGGAAAAATACCCATATTTATTTTAGGGTCATTAAATAATTGTCAAAAATAAATAAATATTATATCAATATATTTAACATCCGTGGCAGCATAAAAAGTAGAAGACTAATTTAGGGGCTCCCACATTTGTAGAGGGACTCCAATGTGAGGCAGGGTGACCTAAAAATGCGTTAAGGGGTGTCCTAGGGGCTCCAATCTCATATGTTAAATGTCCATATTACCCTTCTAGCAATTAAAAAGTCTAATTTGCCCTTCAATCAATTAAAACCTACAAAACCTTACAAAATTTCAATTCCAAATCAAAACCTTTCCCTCTCCCTACATATCTCCTCCTTCTCCATTTCAACCAAATTTCTCCATTGAATCAATTAATTGGCGATTCGAAAATTTCGTCGTCGATTAAACTCTAAAGTTCGTGATGAAGAATCCTACTAAAGGTATACAAGGTATTAGTGATGACAATCAAAATCAAACTAAAGAACCTAATGAAGAATTTGAAGAACAAATCGGGTTACAGAAAAATTTACGGTTGGGTTCGATTGGAAAACCCAACCGTAACTGGTTTGTTCTTCATTTTACGGTTGGGTTATTAAACAAACCCAACCGTAAATTTAAAGGTAGGAGATGAAGATGAAATTTTACGGTTGGGTTCGATTCTGAACCCAACAGTAAAAAAAATTACACCAAAAAAATTTTGAATTTTACGGTTGGGTTCGATTGGAAAACCCAACCGTAAATTCTTTTGGTTAGTTAAAAAAATTGTTGAGGATTATTTATGGTTGGGTTATTAAACAAACCCAACCGTAAAATTTAAAGGTAGGAGATGAAGATGAAATTTTACGGTTGGGTTTTAGCATAGAACCCAACCGTAACTAATCTTCAAACCCAATCGTAAAATCTGATGAATAAATTTGAAGATTTTTTCATTTCTATCTTGTAGAGAATTGAAATACGAAGCCAATCCAAAAAAATGAGGTCAATCGGACATCGTATGAGGGAGTTATGATCAAAACGGTGAAATACAAAAAAAAATCCAGGAAGATTTACGGTTGGGTTCGACCCAATAAACCCAACCGTAAATCATTTTTTTTTGGGTTGGCATCGTCTTCCAATTCTTTACAAGATAGAAATGAAAAAATCTTCAAATCTATTCATCTAATTTTACGGTTGGGTTTGAAGATTAGTTACGGTTAGGTTCTATGCTAAAACTCAACCGTAAACTTTGTACGAGTGATTGTTTGTTACAGTTGGGTTCTAGGATGAAAACCTAACCGTAATTGTGAGTTATGGTTGTGTCCGATGCTTAAACTCAATCGTAAAACTGTTACGATTTGGTCTTCATCCATGTTTCTTCTGTTTACGGTTGGGTTGGGAAGAACACCCAACCGTAAATGGCTTTTACGGTTGGGTTCGACATGAAAACTCAACCGTAAAATTCTCTGAATAAAAAAAAAAATCATCTTCTCATACGTAATTTCATCAAATTTGAACCATTAAAAGACCAAGAGTTTAAGTTAGAGGTATAGCTCACTACTCTGGTTGATTGAATCAAAATCTAGGGTTTTTAAAAAACCCTAAAAAATTCTCTTATATTTCTTCTAATTTTTCTTCTCACCAAACCAATTTTTTTTTTTTTTATTTGATATGATTAAGTTTAAGATTATTTTTGATTAATCATGATTAGCTTAATCTATTAGTTAATTAGTTTTACTAATACTAGTTAATTAGGGGTATTTGTAACCATAATAAAAATATCATGGATAAGGAGTTTTTGAGTTTTACTTTAAATATCTCTATTTCGTCTTATTATTGGAGCCCTTTATAAACATAGGAGCCCCTAAATTAGCCTTCAAAAAGTAGGTTCGAAATTGATAGGGGAGGAGGGAGGAAATAGTCTGACACAATAACAGTTCCGAGTTAGAA
The DNA here is from genome assembly GCA_023531435.1 of Papaver californicum. NCBI lineage: Eukaryota > Viridiplantae > Streptophyta > Magnoliopsida > Ranunculales > Papaveraceae > Papaver > Papaver californicum. The sequence continues at coordinate 751,522 of JAJJMC010002143.1, read as the reverse complement.
TCGTAGAGGTAAGAATCTAAACTCTCAAGGTTTCTTTTGCTTCTATTCGGGAGAAATGGTAAAACCCTAGAAAAACATAAATTCTGAGTTTCTGATTTCTAAGAAAAGTAAACCAACAATGGCTCACGGTGGATATGGAAAACGCAGGGTTTCTACACGAAGACCCGTTAGTCGTCGATCGAAGGGATTTGGGATTGAGAAGAAACCTAAATCAATTTCTCTGAAGAACCAAATTCGATCACTTGAACGAATTCTTCGTAAGGTACACAATTCACTTTCAGTCAATTTGGAATTCTTAATAGGAATTTTATCATAACTTAAAATTTTGATTTATTAAAGAGCATTTCAGCTGAAGTGAGAGAAGTACAAGAAAGGAAATTGGAAGAGCTTAAGAGACAACATGAGATTCAAACACGTTTGGCGGTAGAGCGTAGAGTGTTTTTGCGTGGCAGAAAGATTAAATTCTTGGGTAAGATAAATTTCATTTCCTTCATTGACTTACTCGGTAACGTTAATGTGTGTTTGTTTATTGAGCTATATGGGTAGTGCTTGTGTTGTTACTAATTACTAAGGCGGTGTGATATAGAGAGAAGAACGATAGAGAGGAGAATACGGCGGTTGGAGAGACAGCATCACCGTACATTATCTAATAATGCACGGGAAGCAGAAATTGCTTCGCAGCTTTCAAAATTGAAGGAAGATCTTGAATATGTTAGGGTAAACTTCATTTTCTTTTAAGGTTGTTTTCTATGCAATGTTCAAACAGTTGTTTAGGTTATCCTGCAGTACTCATTTGCGAATTTTAAGACTAACGTTAATACTATATGCAGATTAGGTTAATGCATGTTTGCTTTGCACTGTAGTTCTTTCCGAAGACTGAGAAATATGTATCATTATTTATTGGAGGCGATGAAGCAGATATTGTTGATAGGAGGAACAGGTTGCGCGAGCAAATTAAAGTTAACTTAATTGCTGCTGCAGCTAGTGGCAAAGAAGTTGAAGGTACTTTTTCTATTTATTCTTTAGAAGTGTCTCTCATACCTTCCTTTCTTCTTGGAATAAATTCAAGAGTCACCAATCGTTCATGTATTATAACTTCTTTATGAGTCTATAAAATATAAGTGTTAACTGAGCCACCTTTAACATCAAACTGTTAGCCTATTGTGTTTTGTGCAACAAATCTCCTCTAACTTAAAGTAATTCTTGTATAGATTAAGTTAAGTCGGATTAGTCGTAATCCGCATGATGGTTTGTTTATGCCATGTTTATGGATTGATCATGCATTAAATACTAGCTTAAGATAAATGCTAGATAAGGTTAAAGACTAGCATGACATGTCCTATGAGGTGTTCTTTGTAGCCATGAGGTGTTCTCCAACTCATGATGGAAAGGTTGGAGTGACATGTTACAAGCATGACTAGGACTCACTTCTAGCCCCATATGGTTTTATAAAGGAAAATCTGTTTTCATCCATCATCAAGTAATGTGAGGAAATAGAAGTTGATGATAAGTCATGAAAGTTACTAGTGACCTAGTGTTGTGTTTGTTATATTTCCTTATTGTTCAATCTGTTTTGGGTGTGTATTATATGTAGTGTTCTTGCTATGTATGGTGTTGTTTAGTGTGATGTTGAGTATGCTAATACTAGGTTCAAGTATGATTTTAGCATGTTGCTAGCTTTATATGAAGTTTAGTACTAAAGCATAGAGGGTAAGTAGCTGAAATTCCAATGCAAAGGACTATCTATCTTTTGTTTAAGCGTTAATTTCCAATTTCTCCTGCATATCCAGCTGTTATAAGCTATGAAATTTTATGCTTGGTGTATTGAACGTTTTTCTTTAACAGAGACGGGTAGTGAGGACGATGGTCTTTTGGATATGGGTGACAATGACTTTTTTTTAACTGGAAGCTCAAGCGATGAAGCAGATGCCGATGATGAATGGACAGATAAAAGTGCTAGGTATGGTATTTAATTTAGTTCTTGTATGAGATTCTTATTAGTCCTACTGCGATGAAGGGTGATTTTGGTTTTCCTTATTTGACACTAAACGTTGTTTCTTCTAACTACAATATAAAGTTCAACTTACCTTGTATGTATTCCTAGAACTTCATTTGGGCCCTCCCATTGATAACGCTAGTCCCCACCTACTCAATCATAATGGCTGATAACGTGAGAGATTTAGGAGTCCATGATTGTATTATCCCTTTTTTAATAATGACAAGAACCATGTGTCTCTTCTTAGAGAGCAAGGGAAACGACTATGGGTTTCCACCACCGCACAGATCCATGGAGCGGTGGATAAAAACACCTATTGTGGTTCTGCGACTCCACTAATCTAGAACATCTCCAGAATTTTGGTGGAGATGGTGGTGAAAGATTCCAGCTGGCAGAAACTTTGCCGGTTGGAAATTTCGTTCTGAAAGGAGGTAACTGAGCGGAAGACCGGTGTACTTTTTAGTAAAAGGAATTTAAGTAATAAATGAAATTCTTGGCTTAAATTCTCCATGGAATTGTGCACACCTATCGCCCTTTCCCTACGGATTTCAATTGATAGATATACCCAGTATAGGTAACTGCTAAATGGATGCTTGTTTCGTATGCCCTATTAAAGAGTTGAGCGTTTGTGCCCAATTAGTAGAAGAATACCCTCTATATATTGATCAAACAAGTTCTGTTGATGACCATCCTGACTGAGTGTATATTTTCTCAGAGAACAAGCATCAAGTGCGTCCGGAAAAGCAGCGTCTGGAATGTCTAGCGATGAAAAGAATCAGGTATTATGTCTAATTTTTAGTCGCCTGGCAGATATGCGTGATAGTAGATCAAGTTATGAAATTTGTTTTCCACGTTGTCTCCCATTATGCAGAGGCTGATCTGTGCTCGAGTCTTAATGCCTCCTCCTCGGCCATCAATAAAGTCATTCAGAAATGCATGCAATTCTAGAACAAGGTTTGGAGGAGGAGGTGCCTCATCAAGTATGGTGCCTTCCATAGAAGAGGTTGAATTATCTGTACCTGGCAACATGTCACGTTGCTGGAACAGCTCTTCCTTCAGAAATGGGGGAGGATCCTCAAATGGACAAACAAGTCAGAGTAGTAATTTGAGTTCGAATTCAGATGCTCACATGCCACGAAGGAAACGGAGACCAAAAAAGAAGAATAAGCAGAAAGTAAGTTTCTTCTGTCTATAGGCATGTAAAGAACATTTAGTTGCATCATTTAAGTTTTCATCGTGTGTAGGTATGAAGGAGGTTGGTACCAGGACTTCAAGATTGGGTGTAAACTATGTATGGTCAAGTGCTAGCCTCTCACTGGATTGTATTGTAACTAATAAGATCCCAGCCTGTCATCAGGATACTTTTCATAACCAATACTATTTAATAGAAAATTGCACCAACACCACAAAACTTTACTTGATTTCGTGTGCACTCAGTACATGTTAAATTAATACATATGTACTCAGCCGTCGATATCAACAGTCTTATCTGTCCATTATGCAGCTATTGTTCAAACTTGCAGTTTCAATTTGCATTTTCGCATCTTATGTTAACCTAATATTGTAGCTATCAAATGTTTGATACACGAGCCAACCCCTCTTTGTTTTCTTTCTCATATGAAGACTTTTAGAGGTCAAATGCTGTTGATGAAGCCCAGTTCTGCAACTACTCGGGAACAATTTTTTCGGCACATTGTTGGCAGTCATGCGTAGGTCTTATCTTTTTTGTAGAAAAAAATCCAATAACTTCTGTAATCTGTTGCAAGAGGATAGCAGCCTATTCGAGGAATTACTTCCTAAGCAAAGGGAGTCCGTCTTTTGCCATCCCTATGTTCGCCATTATAGGATGGAGAAGTCAGCCGAGCCGTTAGAAAAGACTTAAGAAGGCCCTGTGTCCCGGTTTCTTTGCTTCATAATTGGGCACTGTGCCCAGGTTCCACTCCTCAATCCAGTGACGAGTTGACACTTTTCTAGTTGATGTAACAAATTTTTATACGCGTTACCCGCTAAGAATCGGCATTGTTTCATTAACTCATTACCAGCTTTTTAGGAAAAAAGATCTTTAGTGTGGTTTAGTGTATCTGCATTCAGGGCTAGGGCTGCACATCGGGTGGGTCGGGTCGGGTTTGGTCTCACCCGCACCCGACCCGTTATTTGGCGGGTAATTAATTTTTCACCCGCACCCAACCCGCCGTAGAACGGGTCGGGTCGGGTCTGTCCCGACTTTACGACGGGTCGGGTGCGGGTGACCCACTGTCACCCGTCCAGACTCAAAATCTACAGTTCTTCTCTTTTGTTACTTTTGTTTCTCCTCCATTCCGAGGTTCCCAACTGCAACACCCATGCAGAGTACCTTCTTTAATTGAAACTTGACCATGGCCTTGGTTTCATTAACCTTTGACTCCAGAGACTCCTGATGGGTAACAAGAGTTGGGAATTTTCCTGTACATAGACAAGTTTCAAGTTAGGCAAATATGAGGGTGAGAGAGAGTCAGAGATGTGTGCTTAAAAGAAATATACTTGCCTGCCTTGTTGAGTCCAGGTCCAAGAAGACGAGGGATTTGCTTAATTACGGCTTCAGATGCAAGGAAAGCATGGTGTTTCTTAGCAAGCTTCTTGACCAATTTCTTGTTCTTGTTAAGCTTCTTCAAACCCTCCACATCCATATAGTCAAGACCTATCTTCTGAGCCTGCATTTGACATCAATAAAAAGTTAACTCAATGCTAACCTTAAAAACAATCTCATCAGTGCAGTCTAAATTGAAGATCAAATAAAGTTCAGGGTTGGAAGCAAAACGGAACAAGCAGCGCCAGCCAGCAAACTCAAGTTCAAGTTTGGATAACATGTGAATGTATTTAAATGTGAAAGGTGCTTAAAATAACCAAAAAGGTTGGTTATGCAGACATTGTAAGTCGAGTTAGAAGTTCTGTTTTGGAAGTTACATTACCTCTTCAACATGTTGATCATCCCCAACCCCAAGCATACAAACCTTCATCTTAGAGCGAGGGATATGTGGTAGCCTCACAGAACCACTGAAACGTTTGTCCTTTTGTGGATCATAGTTCTTCAAACCAATTTGAAGCTCAATGGTCTCGGTAAAATTGCGATCCTTCTCTTTAGCATCAGCAATAATCTGAGCAATAGCTTCCTTCACTACATCAGCCGCTAGCTTACTACACAATCCCCCAAAAAATAACCGATGAATTAGAAAACAATAGCAATAACAAATAGTTTACGAACTTAACATGAATTCCGAAACTCACTTACCATCAAAGTTACCATCATTTGAAACACAGTTATGTAATCTAACAACAATTACATGACCATTACCAAAATCTACCCTACAATCTATTCACAAGGCAACATTACAGAAAGTAATAACAATGATTTGATTTCTAAGCCGATCATAATAAAAAAAATCTGAAATTAAATCAAATACCTCATGGTTCAGAGTTTTTGTTAAGCTCAAATCCTCCAAAACATGAGAAACCTGAAAACAAAATCAGAATTATAAGCCAATGATAATGTGAAGAACGGATTTATACACGCAGAGATCTAAATTTATCACAATCTAGATTTAATAATAGCCATTATAGAAACTAATGTAACTCTTCAATTGAATTTATGACAATCATTTTGAGAACAAATTAAAAATCCTATTTAGGTAAAATCTGAAAGTATATCAAACTCGAGAAGATTTGATGGGTAGTAGATATTAATATGCTTTGTTGACAAATCTGAATCTGGACTTTCAATCAGGATAGAAGAATCAAATCTCAAACAGGAACCCTAATAATTATTTGTGAAATTTTTTCGAAATTTTTATCTCAAATCGAAGATAAAGATGAGATATAGCAAGTCCAGACTCCGATTACAAATCGAACTAGAACTTTGATTAGAAATTAAATTTTTAGGTTTTTGAAACCGTGAAAAGAAGGGAGCGAGAGCGAGAGCGAGAGCGAGAGCGAGAGAGAAGAGCGAATTGCTATTCTGTATCTGTTCCATTTTTTTTAAAATATTTTCTGGCGGGTTGGGCGGGTCGGGTCGGGTGAGAGGAGTTATCACCCGCACTCGACCCGCCAGAAGTCGGGTTTTAAAAAAATCACCCGTACCCGACCCGTTCATCAGCGGGCCGGGTACGGGCCGGGTGAAATTGGGCGGGTGCGGGTCGGGTTGGCGGGTTGAGTCGGGTTTGTGCAGCCCTATTCAGGGCTTAAGTTGTTCAATATTTGTTTTATCTTTTTCTGAAAAATTAACAAAAACCTTCATTAAAAGCCAAAGAGATTACAAAGACCTCAGAAATAAGTACTTGATAACATCAGGTGGAGTGTACCAGCATTACATAGAACAAACATAAGATCTAGCAGACTTAGCAAGCCTATCAGCTGCTTTATTATGCACTCGACCAACATACTGAACATAAACATTTGACATACTATTCAACAGACTATAACAAGCTAACAACAAAAACCTATCAACCCATGACACACTAATTATAGAACCATACAAAGCATCAACAAGCTTTTTACAATCAGACTTGACGAAAACATTAGATAATTGATTAGTTAATAACCATTGTAGAGCTTTGTGTAAAGCCATCATTTGCGCATGATTTACGTTCCTTGCCCATATTGGTGATGTTGTAGCTGTCAAAAAGAGCCAAAAGGAGTGGTAAGAACAAACGCATATCCTGCACTGTCAGAGTTAGGTAAAATGGAAGCATCAATGTTTATTTGGAAGCAGTTAGTATGATTATTAGATCTAGCCAAAATGTGAGTATGAGGGGGTTGATGTCGAACTGCAGGAGTAGTAGTCTGAACTGCAAGAGAAATAGTCTGAACAAGAAAAGGAATGTGCCAACTAATTTGGTGTAATCTGTAGAATTCTGTAATTTTGTAAATATTGGATTGGGGGGACTGTGGAATGTGATAAAAAATCAGAATGCAACGACCTTCCAAATATGCCACATAATAACCACTACAGGATTTACTTTTCGCCTATCTATGAAGTTAAAAGTGTTGTCATAATTACTCCATTGTTGCAACCAAACATTGACAGAGTGCTGAGAGGTGATCATAGAAGAATAAGCAGGTAAAAAATGAGATCATATAGCAGCTGCAAAGGGGCATTGCAAAAGAAGATGAGTAGCCGTTTCCACCTGAGAATGGCAAAAGTAACAACAAGTATCCTGAAGGTGCAAGTATTGAGCCAGACGATCGAGAACAGGAAGAATTTGATGAGCTAACTTTCACAAAAATAACTGACATTTATAAGGGACTTCTAAATGCCAAATACTTAACCAAAAAATTTCAGTATACATAGTACTAGGAGGTGGAGAGATGCGATGTAATATAGCTTTATATGTTGAGTTTAGAGTAAAATCACCACTATTTTTAAGAGACCAACGAATAGTATCTTGAGTAACAGGTGATAAGTGGATAGAATTAATTGCCTGCACCTGAGTAGGAGAGAAATACTGTTGAAGAGTTGAAATATCCCAAGACAGCAAATGAGGATTAATAAACATACTAACCGAAATATCATACTCATGATTATGCTGAATATGTGAAGGAGTAGTGGTATAACATGGAACCCAATTATCATTAAAAGCTTGAATTGTTGTACCTTCACCAACTTCCCAAACATGGAATTGTTTCACCCATGCTAAGCCTCTTTGAATACTATGCCAGACCCAAGAACCTTTTGTTCTACGAATGTGATGGAGAGGATTGCAGTTGTAAGAATATTTGGCAGCTAGCACTTTAACCCACTTAGTATCAGGATTTCTGATCATGCGCTAAGCTAATTTTGGAAGAAAATCTCCATTGGTAGCTCTTAGGTTCTTAAACCCCAACCCACCATTACGTTTCAGATAACAAACAGAAGACCAGGATTTTAAATATGTCCCTCACATATGTTGCTTATTCTACCAATATTGTCGCTGGATAGAATCCATTTACTTCAAAGTAGAGTCTGGTAAATGAAGACACGCCATTTGATACTGACCCATAGTATTCAGAACTAACTGAATTTGAGTCGTACGTCCCACTGGTTGATAAGCTTTCCCTGCCAAGTAGCCAATCTAGATTTCATCTTCAAAACAGTGCCATCAAAGCATTTAGTTTTATTCTTAGAGATAAAGAGGTTAATGCCCAAGTACTTCTCATAAAGAGGCATAGGATTCATATGCAACAAAGTAGAAATATCTTGTCTTGCTGCAGGACTTAAATTAGAACTGAAGTGAGCCGTAGACTTAAGAAAATTTACAAGTTGACCCGAAGTAGCACAAAATTGATTAATAAGATAAAGAAGATTGGTGATAGAAAAACCAGTAGCTCGAGTAAACAAGATACAATCATCGATGAAAAACAAATGAGATATTGGGGAGCGTGTGTAGCTGGTTTCACTGGAAGAATAATGTTAGAAGAAACTGCATTTGAAATGATACAACTAAAGCCTTCCATACATAATATGAACAAATATGGTGAAATAGGATCACCTTGACGAAGCCCAAGAGAAGGAGAAAAAGTTTTTGTTGGAGAGCCATTGAGCATCAACGAAATAGTTGGTGAACTAATACACTGGTGAATAAGTGAGTACCATTTATCATTAAATCCCAGTTATTTCATGATTTGAAGAAGAAAATTCCATTCCATACGATCGAAAGCTTTATCCATGTCAAGTTTAACAATAATCACCCCTGGATAAGCTTTAGTTCGTTTCATATAGTCAACCATTTCATATGCAATAACAGTATTATCCATGATGTTACGACCCGGAACATAAGCTGTCTTCCACGGGGAAACTAGTTTCGGAAAAAAAGGTTTCAACCTAACTGCCAACAACTTCGATATGATTTTATATACGATGTTACATAAACCAATAGGATGAAAGTATGATGGAGTATGAGCACAAGTATGTTTGGGTATTCATGTTTGATAAGTAAAGTTGAGGTGAGGTAACAAAATACCTGTCATAAAGAACTCTTGAACCATTGAGACAACATATGAGCCCACTACATCCCAACAGTTCTTATAGAAACCCGTTTGATACCCATCCAGACCAGGAGATTCCCATGATTGAATTTGAAACACCACATTACGAACTTCATCAGTAGTAGGAATGGCAGTTAGTTGTTCATTATCATCATTCTTAATGCATTGAGTAATAAGCTTAAGAAGAGACAGATCCAATTGCAGATTGACAGTAGTCGAAATGTTCTTAAAATGATGAACCATAACCTCTTCAATATCAGATCTTGTGGGATGCCATTTACCTTTGGAATCTTGTATAGTATCAATTTGGTTTCTTCTTCGACGAAAATTTGCTTTCGCATGAAAGAATTTGACGTTTTTATCTTGAAAACGAATAGTATTTTCTCGAGAATTTTCATAACCATTACGAGCTTTAATGTTATACCATATGGCTATATCTTGTTCTACTTTCTGAATGGATGAAGTATCTGGCACCACAGCTTGATGAAGAGCTCCCAGTTGTTACTGAAGATAACCAATGTTAATATCTGCTTTACTGAAAGTATCATTCTTCGTTTCTTTAAAGCAATTGCGGTAGGTGCCAAGTTATGAACCAAATTTAAGGTAGCAGAACCAGGAGTATTAGAATTATATTTAGATTGGATAAGAGACTAACAAGTGTGATGTTGAAACCAAGATTCATAAGCTCTAAATGGTCTTGAAACAGCTGCTAACGTTGGATCTGTGGCTAATAATATGGGAGCATGATCAGATCCAATTGGTAAAAGGTTATGCAGAATGGCATTTAGAAAAACTTGGTTCCACAAATTGTCATTTAAAGCTCTATCCAATCTAGTACGGACAAAAGTAGAAACATGGTGCATGTTCGACCAAGTATAAGGGTTACCCGTAAAAGGTATATCTGTCAACCCGAGAGAAGTGACTGTAGAAGTTATAACAGAATGAGAATGAGCAGTATATATGGTATAACTTTGTCGTTCATTACTATAGAGAGTAGAATTAAAATCTCTCATAATTACCCAAGGTAAATCCATATGAGCACCCATATCGTTGATCAATTTCCATTGTTGTTGTCGCTCACTAGTATAAGTAGCGCTATATAAACATGTGAGAACCCATTCATTACCTAGGATGTAGAAGATCATAACATGAGTGATTCGGTAGATTTGGATTCCAATATTTCCACTCATGTGGTATTGGTTGGACCCGAATGGATAATCACATTAACCATTGAAGAAATATAGTGCATGAGTTCAACTTGAAACCCATCTTTCCAAAGTAAAGCAATACTCCCTGCTCTGCCTCTATTGTTGAATGACCATAAATTCGGATAATTCAAATAAGATAAAAGAGATTGAACTTTCTGATCACTCAATTTAGTCTCAGACAAAAAGAGAATATCAGGCTGATAGTTAAAGATACAACTAGTAAGATGATCACGAGTTAGCTTAGGACCAAGTCCTTGACAATGCCATATAAATATTTTCATAAGATAGTGATGACACGTCAAAACTAAAAGGAGAGAAACAATTGAATTAAAGCAATAATACACAATAAAACTAAAACGGGAAGCAAAGTAAATCAAACTTATAGGGAGAGAACAAAGAGAAGCAGTGGAAAAGAAGCAAACCTGATCATCCCCGCTTTCCATATGACTCATGGTGTTTTTGGTAGTAGAAGGAAGAAATTTGTCTTAATCCCCAATAGCTGGTTGAGATGATGGATGTTGCAGCATCATCATATGATGATAATTGATGGAAGTACTGGCATGCTCTAGGCCCCATTGATCATTAGTAGCTTGCTCTTGAACAACATCCACTTGCATAGGTTGTTGGATGGAAGAACTTGAATCTGCTTGAGAGTTGACAATTTGATGGCGAGTGTGTTTGTAATTGCGAAGAGCAGACCGCTCAGTCCTAGTACTGAATTAGTTACAGGAAAAGAACTAACCATCTGACCATCAGTTGGTTTAACAAAAACATGCTTAGTAGTTCACTGTCGACGAGAGCGAGGTGGGAAGCGAATAAGAGTAGCATCACCAAAATCAGGGTCATCATCATCTTTAGATTCATTAGGTGCAACTGCAGCTCCATGACCACCAAATTTATAAATGATACGAGCTCGATCATTAAGTTCAGCAGATTTTACAGCACATTAAGCTTCAATATGATCAATAATAAAACAAGACGGGCATATATTATGAGGTTGTTTATGATAAAAGAAAGGAACCCATTGAACATAACCCGCAACAACAACCGCAAGAATCCCACGAATAAGAGGTTGTTTAAGGTCAATAGTAACACAGGCACCAACCACGTTCGAATCATTCAGATTAGCATCTTCAGGAACTATTGCTTGCACTTGACCCACCAGACCACCCATAGCATAAATAACTGCCACATCAAAAAATTCAGGTAGCAAATTTTTGAAGTCAAGCCAAAAACATTGTATACCAAAGTTGAGGTTCTTATAATCGACTGACGGAGTCCAACGATAAATACGAAATAAGTAACCACCAAGAGAACAAGGAGCATTCTTGAGAATTTCTAGTAATTCTTTTTTAGACTTGAATCGTACTTGAAAGATACTTTGAACAGAAGTACGAATTTGAATGTCTTTATACTGAGACCAAATATGTAGAGCATGGTTGATAGCAAGATTATTTGACATTGGTTGTTCACGAAAAACTTTGCCAACTACAACCAATTTCCATCTTTCAGTTCCATGAGATAAATTAGTAATCAAAAGAAAGACAGTATTTCTAATATCTTCAGAACTTGCAAGTGAAGCATCATTCATTCTGGTCATTATTTCATTAACATCCTCAAGAAAAGCATAAGCCATTGAGTACAAAACCAGAGGAGAATGAAAATGGGAAGAAATAAGTAAATGAAGAATGAATAACCATCCCCGGTAGTAATTTATAAGATGGAACCTTAGGCTACGTGTTTTCATGCATGAATATATCGTATATCGTGTAGCAAAAACACTTACTGAATGTATCAATCGATAAGCAGGGGAATATGTTTGTTGATGCCGAAAATATTGACCAACAATATAAGCCATAAAAGTTAATTGGGGAAATAGGAAAAACGTCTCAAGAGCAAGATGCAAATGCTTACAACAACAACAAAAGCCTATGACAAGGCAGGGTAATTAGATTTGTAGATGAAATCTGGTCATAGAAACAAAAGAAAAGACAAGTAAATAGACAAGAACAAAGAAGAAAAACATGATAACAACACAAAATTAAAGATAGCAGTTAAGAAGCATGCTTAACAAACAGGAATAGAAAGAGACTATTTAGAAACAGAGGACAAAGATTCTAATTAGGGCATCAGAAAACAAGAATTAAAGAAAGACAAAGTAAAATTTACGATTCGAGACTAATGAACTTGGATTGTGCATAAAAAAAATGTTCAGTTAAGCTTTAAATGTTCTCGTATTTATTCCTACTAGTATGTAACACGTACTATGCACCAGTCCGGTTGGAACTGCCGATTTGGTGTGGCGGGGCTTCGCCCCGCCCCGTCGTTCAGATGCTTTTCAACATCTTCAAAAATTTCTTGATTAATATGATTATTTTTATGGGTAAAAAAATTTGATACCCTTTGATAATCCCACTATGGTATATGTGTGCAGTTTAAAAAGACTTAGATATCGTGAAAGGATGAATGAAATTTTAAGTTACAGGCCAAAATTTTTTTTGTTAGAAATACTTAAACCATAATGGAATATCAAATCTATACACTCCTGACAATGACAACTAAAAGCATTAACCAAATTTTTATACATTGCTATATTCAAAATTTTATTTGAATTGTAGTCAAGCTGGAAAAAGTTTTCAAACGATGCTAAATGATCAATCACCAGGCATGAGAATTGCAAAAGACCTAATTTATTTAAATTGTCTGTGTGTGGTCCAAATTGACATGAGAAACAAAAAGCACGCTTAAATACTACTTAGGGAGTCCAGGTTTTTATCGTAGGTACCTTTACACTGGAATAGGCTTTATCCCACACCTATCCCTACATCGTAGGTACTCAATAACCATACGTTCATAAAGAATTCAGGATGGCCATCCCTTTTTAAGAATTTCATCAATCTTTAATAATTTTTCCTTTGGACCCCCAAAGGGAACAGCTCGCCCATATTACTGTTAAACTTTACTCAAGAATGAGCTTCCCATTTTCTCATTTTAGAAGGTTTTTACAGAGCTCAATTTTTTTGAATTATATTTATTTTTTTCAAGGTTATAAGTGCTCTGTGCTCATGTCAAGATTACCAATGCTCCCACTCCTTATCATTAGAATCATGCAACCATTTAGAAAACTCATGTTAGCATATCAGTCATCATAACACACTCATTAATCAATTTCAGGGACATGTGCAAGCATTTTTTCCACATATAGCAGTTTTATGATTTCCTTTTTCAATGCTTGATACACTGTAATCAAACATGGGTCTCTTCTTATTATGACCCCATATGATCAGTAGCAAACATATATGACAAAGCACTATAAAATCATATGGGAAAACTAATAAATAAATATATGATTAGAACCCATATGAAAAGTACTTGGTTGACAAATAGAAATTCATATGGCACACAAAGTATTGAAACAAAATTTAGACCAAAAAAAATATATTGAAATAACCAAACCAATTTTGAGGTTGATAGAGAGGTATCCCTGAGTAAGGAATCCAGTAATTCACTGAAAAATTATTCAAAAGATTTGTGTGCATTGTCGTTGATTATCTACCAAGACATTTTATATACATGTATTATATAGTCTAAAATAATCAAATATAGATTCTTGTGCATCCAACTGTAGTCTTTGTTATGAAATTGACGATAACTTAGATAATCAGTAGAGATATGAAAGTAATTTAATCCTAGCAAAACGTGCGAAAGGCTGCTGAATTAAAAATGTGTCATCTCCAACATTTTTAGTGGTTTAAAAATGTGCCGATGTGCCATAACCATGTAAGTTATCTGTTGAATATGGTTTGAGAGCTTAAGTTTGAAGAACAATTAAAACATCCCACCTTCGAAAATGCCCAAAATGATGACAAAGGTAACCTAAGTTGGAGTTTTATTTTGTTGATATCTAATTAAATTGCTTATTTCGGGTTTGTTACAAAAGTGCAACTGCCAGGAATAATTATGCCACATCGCAGTAAGATATGGCGGTGCTTTGAATCAGAACCCGTAAGAAAAAGGCAATCATTGGAGGGAACTTTTACTTCCAAATGTGAGCAAATATTTCTTAACATTATAGTTCTTATTCCACGTAAGTTGTCAGCATGCCATAAGTAAGTGAAAAGTACTATAATTTAGTGATCGCGAGAAAAGTCTACAACACATTATAGTTTTTAACAGTAAATTCGTAACCATAGCGATAAAAGTAACTAAGAAATCTTGTCTGAATATAGTGATCGCGAAAAGTATCTCCATAGTGACCCAAGAAACAAACATTTAGTTAAATGCCACAAAATACATATCATCACCAAACCCATGTTAAGAAGTAGCACCAAACAGATCTTTGAGGTCGATAAGTACACCATGGATGGATAAAATTGATTTATACCGTTAAAAGAGTGATATTACATCATGAGCACCGGACACACTAACCCCGGCATAAGATTACAGCCTCATCATTCTCTTCAAGAGATGGTAAAGTAACCCTGTTTAGTAAAATTACCAAGTATCAGATGAAATTCACAAACATTGATCTGCATATTTCTTGATTCCTATCTGAATGAAAAAATCAGTAAATATCAGAAGTCTGCAACAGATGGTAAATATTGACGAATAAGGTGATCTGTATTTTTTTTTGATCATCCATAAGATGATCTGTATAGTAAGCATATCACGCCACTAACAATGATACCACTGGTGCATTGTTTCTCTCCGTACATATATGCATGTACATTGTTGTGTGATTTTTGGCCAATTTTTTTCTTCTTCTTTTCCGGGAAAACTATCTATTGCTATTTCATTAATTAGGAAAATCTCAGAAGTGTGTGCGACAATGACGCAATAAGTTGAAAGTGCAATATCTTGGACTGTTGTTGGATCAAATTGTTATTAGACTTTGCTCGCTCATTATATGAACCTTGTTTTACTGAATGCTACTGAAAATCTCTTACCCATGGGGATTGTACTCAAGAAAATAATAAACTCTTGAATCCACTTATCTGTTTCATACCATGATTTAACTGTCATATTCATGTTATATTTGTTGGTTTAATGGTATAGAAGGAGAATATCGTTTGTCGTTGTGATATAAACACAGTACAAAATCAGCGTAATATGAAGTGTTGTAATTAGCAAATATGTATGATATATCCGATTTAAATTTTATATATTCCAATAAACTAAGATTTGTAAAGGCCGATGACATTGTAAATTATATTAAATTCGTGTATATTATAGTTAATGTGATAATAAAACGCAATCAGATATCCACTTTTTTTTTTCGATCGACAGATAAATAACATGTAAACCGAGAATGCTCGAAAAAGATTCGGTATTCGATATATAAACTTATATCTACAAATATAATATAGGTAATTATATAACCCAGGTATTTTTTTTTTAATCTAGATATATTATATCGATTTATAATGGGTATATCTGTGGGATATTTCCCCTACTGTAATTGATCTGTAAATTTATGTAGTATGTAATTGATAATATCGTGGATACTATCCCCATTTATACCAAATATACCACGGCTATCTTTACCATTAATTTTACGTCTTTGCACTGTATAAACAGTCTAATTGGTACCCATTTCAAAACATTAGAACAGTTGAAAGTGTTGGTAAGCTATGGTAATGTCTCTGAATGACATTTTTTTAGAAATAAACTTGGTAGAATAAAATGATATAATTTATCAAGTTTTAACTTGATTGTTTGACAATGGGGGAGGACGTTACTGACATCCAGACTTTTTATATGTTGGGTTCTAGCATTGTGATATCTCCTCTCAACCTAAGGATTAAAACATTTAAATCAAGTTTAGACTTGATTTTAATCGATGATAAATTGAATCCAAAGTTTACGGTGATTTTTGCAAAGAAAAATTATCGCACCACTTATTTTACGAACAGATCTCCCGATAATTTTCTCCCGATTAGTATTTTCTATGTTTTATTTTAATCGATAATTTTAGTTTCTTCTGATTTAAATGGTGTAAAATTTTATACATCGCTATTGCATATTACAAAGCAGTTTAAAAAATTGTAGGAAAAAATAAATTATATTCAAGATAAAAGTCGACGGATTCAAGTTGAGACACCCGGGTTAGTTCCACATGGACAGTAAAGGTTATAATCCAATGAGGTAACTCTATGTTTCCTCTTCTCTGATTAATGTCGAAACTCTGAATATCTTGGTTTAGTCTGGCTAAAGGATCCATGACCTAAATGTAAACTACTAGAATGTCCAAATCATAGTGGGGATTATAAACTGGGGGATCATTTACTGTTGTTCCAGGCCTTTTACATTCTAATTTATAAGTGTTGCTACGTCGGTTGTTGAAAAGCCGGGAACAATGGTGTACCGGTCACTACCGAATCAAACTAACATGGGTAAGTTTTATTAAATTCCACCTCAATTAAACACACTAAAATTTGATCTACGACAATTATGAAGCTCGCCAGATTTTGAAATTTCAGCTTTCATAATATACAAACGCTGTATTGTAGAATTGGATAATTTGTTGGATCTAGACGATTTATTGTTGTTATCTTGGCCTTCACTGCTGTATCCTATGCACATAGATTGGTCTTAATATGGTGCCATCATCTTGGCCTTCAGTGCTGACAAAATTTAGATGAGATGGTTAGCTTTTATAGCTAAAGGTTAATATGAGTATCTTATATACATAGATTGGTCAGGTTACTCTCTGTAACTAAAATGCATGAGTTTATGTCACGTATACATGGTTTGCCAGCTAAGTCAATCTGCGTGTAGCCTGTTTTGAAACTTCACAGCGTCCTCATCTGTATAATATAATATTATGTAAACACCAGTATACATTATCCATCGAAGAGTTATCTATCGATTTCCATACAATCTCAACATTGTTACTCCAATATTTTTTATACATAGAGCGATTCCACTTTCACAACAACTTCTAAACTAAATATATAGCAATTCAAACCAATTGCATACAGTATATAATCCATAGATTTCAGGGCATTAATACTACATTAATCAAGTAGGTATTGTAACTTTAAAATATTATTCAAGATGACTTGATGAGATCATTTTCAGATGGGTAAATGATTTTTATAGTCATACATCATATAAAAAAAATGAATATAGCTCCCAAAAGTGGCAATAGCAGCTATCTTTTGGCCAAAACACCGTAGTGTATAGACTCTCGTGCACAGTTTCTTACATTTAACAATATTTTTCTCTTAAATGAAAGGATGCTATTGGATACGCAAAGTACTGGGAATACAACCCAATTTCTCAAACTGTGTCGTAACTATTGGAAACTCAATGATACAACTCTACTTCATGCTAACAGCATAAGAAGTCTACCAACGAAATTTTCAACATTCTCATTCCTTAAATCTTATCATTCAGAGAGGCTACAACATTAATACAGGTTCAAAGAATAGATGAAAATATGTGTTTTCCAAATTCTAACTAAAATCTAACTGATAGAATAGTGCACCAAAAACCCAAGTAAAGAGACTACAGCAAGGCATATACAGACTAATGAAATATACCAAAATCTAAGTGTACCTAGTTATCAAGCTTCCCTTGTACTCTGTTTGAAAGAAATTCCCATTCTTTTATGGAGTGGAATTTCAGATGAAGTGCAACCAAGGGCTTTACCTCTGTATCCAACTTGAAGAAGATTTGACGTTCATTACCGGCAGTATAGAAAATTTTCTTTTCTGCCGCTTTGACAAACTTGTAAAGAGATTTAATGTCACCTGCAATTTATATAGCACTCGGTAGTACACCAAAGTTATTCGCTCTTCGAACCTGATAACAAAGTAACAGTTAGGTAACAAAAATAAACATTTGTGAATGCACTCATTTATAGATTGTGGTTATGAGCTTTCACTGAATGTCGTCCTACAAAATCTTCTTACAAAATTCACCTTCAAGGAGTAGACATATTGAAATAGGCTAGTAGCGTGGGGTGTTCTTCTGATTTTTTTTACAGTTTTCAACTGCAAAACACTCCTGGGACTTCATTCATCTAACACCGGAAGTAAATATGCGTACTGTCTAGTTAAAGATATATTCGAAAAAAGTAAGACACAATACTATACACGATTTTTGGTTGCATGTCAACTTTAATTTGCAGCCCAATGAAGTGTATATGAATTACATTTAAAATCCTATATGTCAGTAGCTTACTTACAAACAGCAATTGGGGTAAACTAAAGGACGGAATGTGAAAGAAGGAATATATTTAAGATTTTCCATTTCAACTCATTCGCACAGTCGTGAATTGCTATCTCAATACTGTAACAACTAAAATTTTGGAAAATCCAACTCTTTCCAAGGTATGTCATACTAATGATCTAAATTGTAAAATTCCTTAAAAACATGTGTACAACACCAAATTGGATTAGTTAGTGTTAAAGTTTGCTATATTGGGAGCTTGACATGAATCCACATAATACCATCAATACTTTAATTTCTAAATCATTAATTATAACCTGAAAAATCAAATTCTCATACCTTTTGACAAATAAAGATTAGCAGTCCCAAGTTTGTCGGTTACACAATCAAGAAGCTTAACTGCTTGTGCAAGATTAGTATTTCTCTCTCTCTCTCTCTCAACTCCAAGTATGTACCTTTCCACTGAATGACTGTTGTTGAAGTGTGAACTTACATGTGCACATAATAAGAAGTCATTATTAATTCTAACATAAACACATAGTTTAAAATTTTCCAAAGCTGCGTGAGCAGCTCGAGCAGCTCATCGACAACTTTTGACAGGTTAGAATGAAATTTTTTGTATCAATAACATATGATGCAACTACAGATTATACCTTTGTAGTTTTTGAAAAAGGGGGATCATGTTATCTTGTTCCTGAATGCATACTCCTAAATAGTTCCTTGCTAATACCAACAGCCCAGCCAATTTAGCAAAATCACCGGTAAGTCTGGCATGGAAAAGCCTTGGGACATAAAGTCTGATGAAAGCATGACTTAGCAAATAAGAAAACAGTTATTAACTCAAAGACTGCCCATGGCACCTACATGCAGTAGAGATCTAATACTTAATAAGGAACTTACTCAAATGCAAAGAAGAGAGAAATTGAAGCCTTCCATGTCTGGATCAAATAATCCATGTTGCAGAGATCATTTTGGTTAAGTTTTCTAGTACCTTCAAGCACCAACCACAACTATCTTTTGTTTTACGAAGTCACTCGAAGGTCGATTTGTGCCCTAACAACCCCCAGTAATCCAACTCGTAAATAAAATCTAGCTAGCTTAACTGAGTAAAAACTCCCACTCTCACATGTGCCTCGAAACCCCAGAAGTCACCAGTTCGAGCAAATCTACATTGGACTTCATCAGCTATAGTTACTCCGCCTGCTTTCTTTATGCTGCTATACACAGCAGGCAAATAACCCGGCGCCAATTCCATAATTCCACCCACTGCCTGTATCAAAGCAATTCCATTAGTTCCACTTAAAATTACAAAAGGTTTTCTCCACAAAAAATACATATTTTAATTCTTTCAAAGAAGCAATCCTGTATAGCTTCAGAAATGAAACCACCAACGTGACTGCTAGTTCGCATACTTTTCCCCATCCGAACCAAATGCACCTCTATACTCATCCGGGTTCAAAGCATGATGAACCCCAGTCTATGGGCAAACACACAGAGTATAAGTACCAGAAAAACAATCGTTTAACCGAATAGAATAACCCCTTGGATGATTATATTAGCTTTGAGTAAGTGAGTTATACCTGTACAACATTGAATTTCCAGATACTTTGAGCAGTAGCTCCCATTGTTCTTGCTGCATTTCCATGGTACGCATTCCTAATCGATATAATATCTTGACACCCACTATACAACCTCGCAATCATCATCGCTAACTCATTCGTTTCCGTTCCTGAATTAGTAAAAAACACAACCTACAAAAAAAAGAAAGAAAAAAAAACAACCCAATTTTCAAAATTCACAGAAATCAAACATACACAGACACAAAATTATATGATTGACAATTGATTGATTACCTTGAGATCTCCGGGAGGTCAAGCATGTAGGTACTGCAGGTAATCCTCCAAATTCTCTTCAGAGCGTATGTACCTTGATGTAGTCTAATGATTCAACTGTATTTTTCTGAGTTAAAAGTGGTTGCAAACTTCTAATTCACAGCCGAGACATAGCTGGATGAAAGACATATCTTTGGGTCTCTTTGCAGGGGCTACTGATGATGACCTTGAAGAATTTGAAAGACATTGTGGTTTTAGTGAGTAGTCTAGCAACAAAAGTCAAAAGGATTTAATTTCTTAGGAGAATTGACTGCCTGGTTGTTCGAAACTGAGCCTAAAATGAAGGTTAACCTGTTGTAGTCATCTTCTATCTAACTATGACGCACATTTCAATTCTCCTTAAGGACTTTATCCTAAAGAGTAGTTTTCCAAAAAACGCAATGTAGGAATTAATATAACAAAATTACGCTACCTCAGAAATCAAGGAATTAAAGTTTCCAATCATGTATAATTGATCGGGTGGGATAGCTGCAGATGAGACTGAAGGATGGAATTGGCCAATTGGGTATTCTCAGACAGTTGGATGGCAGAGCTACTACCGCGGAGAGGAATATGAGCTTCTTGCACTTCAGGATCAAACGTGCTTGACATTGTGTCCCCATCACTTGCTTCTGTATAAACAACAATGGAAACATAAGCACCTAAAGAAAACTAAGTACGCAACCACATAAAAGCAATTCATTACAAAATTCCTGCCACAGTTGTCATACAATAGTGACAGACTGCCATAAGAGAAATGGTATGAATCCGAAAGCTTGTCAACAGTTAATACTCTCTGGTTATAGATGGATTTACATGAACTCAGGCCACATCACAAAATCATTGACCTACCTAATTCTTCTGTAAAAGTTGACGTCTCTTTGACAGAGGGAGTTCGGACGTCAATAGATTTTCCACCTCCAGATGCATTCCGTAGCTTTGATTGCAATACCTTTTTCTCTGCATTTAGATTGCACGCACAGACATTATTATTGATAAACTAATAAAGCAGACTGAGATACATAGAGCCTAGATCTAGGACAATTAAAATGCTAAAAACAGATGATAACTAAAAATCCAATTACAATATAGTCCCAACTTATAGGAGTTAACAACCTTAGAAAATACAAACATCGATGAACATATCAGAAGTTCATGTTAACAATTTATATGCTTTGAACACATGTTGAAGTCACAAAACTGTCAATGGATTTTAAACAACTGAAACTTTACGGATACACTTTAGTTAGTAAAAATAAAATTACTGAAACAGGGCCCTTTTTCATAATTTCTCGCACTTATTATAAGTTTTATCTATTTATTAATGTTACCTTCTCTTTCTGATACCCTGTACAAAAGTAATGGAACATTGAACATGCCTCTATATCTAGAATTAGTTCATTGCACTATAAGTAATAATTAATACCTTTATACTGCAATATAGAGGTGAGGCCATTAGCTATAGGTTAATACCATGTATTACTTTTTGGGATTTCTGGTGGTTCCAGTGGAGCATACAACCTATCAAAGAAGTCACGTAGTGATGTAAACCAAGGTGTAAGAATCAGCTTGATATGTTGCACAACCAAACTTATTCTCCATTCAGATATCATCTCTAAGGTGTTTAACAACGCTATAAAAGTGTAATTGCATGACATTAGAAAATTACCTACACAAACATGCGTTCATATGTGTTGGTACACTCCCGTACAAATCAAATTATATGGAATATAAATTGGATAGATACTGCAGCAATGGATATTAGATCACTAACATCCATATGCTTAAGTGAAGAATGCACAATTGTTCAATTAAGCACGGTCTGTGAGTATGAAACCCTGGAAACCATATACTCATGGTCTATGATCTGTCTACTTCAATCATGCATCATACATTATCAGAATTAATGGTTAATTAATTCATTAAGAAATGGTTAGCTAATCGAGTTATTGAGGCTGTGTTTTATTGACATCTTCAAAGTCAAATAACCTAATTTGAGGTGTATAATTCTGTGGGCATATTTATGATGAATGGGTCCAAACAGTTTGAAAACCAACTATAATCTTGCTCATGCATTCTAATATAAATGGGTGTTCTTGTTGGTTAGTGCACTTATATATATATATATATATATATCCTCTTTGCATATTAGTGCCACCAGTAGAACGCAAATAAAAAAGCTACTTAGCTAAAATACTATAAGAAAATCGAAGATCAAGGAAATCCAGGAGAAAATGATAATCAATATACCTGGTACATATAAAGTTTCACGTAGATGAGTGGCATCCTCTGGTTCACATTGTTGTAGTGCTTTAGTACTCGATAAACAGTTTCAGGGACATATTCCATGACCCTTCAAAAACAGAATTGAGAGTCCCCATCAATCTATTAATCTATCAAACTTACATGAAAAACTAAAAATTTAATTGAGAGTAATCTATTTGTCAAGATCCATTGCTTGAGCAGCTTTAAAGGATGCACGCTCCCCTGTCGCATATACAGTCCAAAAAATGGTGGTAGGAAATATAAAACTGTGATGAAATAAAGAAGCTTACTGGGAGGTAAAGCAATAACAGCTACCGTTCTTTTCTAAGTAGAAAGTTTGCCAAAATGACTCAAGTGGTGTATATATAAAAGCGACCATTTGTGGAATCTTGAAAAGGAGGACATAATTAACAATCAGACAAAGGGAAAATTCATGATATATATATATTCTTCAAAAAAATGGTCGTGTTCTTACTTCTTACCATAACCAAAACAAAAGCTAGATGTTTCTCACACGATCTATAAAGGGATACTAATATCTAGGCGGGGACACCAATCTAGAAATTGAGTGACCTAAATTGATATGCCGTGAGAGATATTATAGGTTCTCTATCCCATTAGTTTTCGAATGACAAATTCAGTGATGTTAACGGTAAAGGGTGTATACCTAAGATTTTCAATTGTGATCTCGTGCATTCGGATGGATTGGCCACCGGCCCTTTGAAAGAGCGCTTACACTCCTAAATAATGTTGATTTGAATATTAATGCTTTTTATCATAATAAGCTTATGATAACATTACATTGAAACTAAAGGCCGTAGAGAATATTAATGCGTTTCTTTGTTTATGCTTATGTGGTTACGATGAATCACAGAGATAGTCGTACAATAAAATCAGAGAATTTTATATATACATTAGTAATAGCTACACAAAACTAATATGAAAGCAAGTTTTATCATGATCTAAACTCAATATTGTAAAACAATTAAAAGAATAATACCTCGTTAATTGATTCATGCATAAAGATTAGTTAACAATCAAGGTTAATCTCTGTAACACACATAAAAATGGACTTAGTTAATTAGATTGAAAAGAAAATAGGGAGAGAAAAAAGGGAAAAAACCCTAATCACTGGACCAAAAAAGTATCGACAGATTGAACCGATAGAACCCTAAATAATATACCTGATAACTTGAGAGACTAATCAAATCAGTAAAAAAAATACCTGCAAAATAATCAAATCATGAGAAAAACAAAATATCAGAAGAAACAATCGTGAGAAAAGAATGAAAGAGTTTACCGAGATAAAAACTATACCAAAACCGGACCCTACATGGTGCCTATGTGCAGAAAAAAAGTGGAAAACGCGTGTGATTTTTTGGTACAGATTTAAGAAAGCTTGTTTGTTGAACTACAGCCGTCCGTTTAAATAAAATAATAGAGAGTTATTTTTGTCTATCCGATTTAGATCTAATTAAATAAACCCTCGTAAGGGCTTATAATTCTAATAGAGAGTTTTTTTAGGATTAAAGGTGACCAGGTAGTTGGTTAAGGGGTGTCTTTAAAAAATATCAAATATCTAACTTACCCTTTCATATATAAAAAGTTTAAAATTATCCTTCCATCTAGTAAATCTAAGCAAATCAAAAAAAAACTTAAATCAAATTCAAATTTTTCAACTCCTTCTCTTCTCAAATAATAGTTTCTACTCTTCTTCCCCTTTTAAAGCTCTTAAATAAAAACGCATGGTTTATATGAGGTATGATTCGACAAACTCATGTTTTATTTTGTTTTTTAAAACATGGATATGATTGAAGGTATGGTTTCTCTTTTTTAGCTTTTCAGACCGATTTATGGTCGGATTTTTCTCTTCGTAGTCAACCATAAAACTAATTTATGGTTAGGTGATGATGAACTCCTAACCGTAACTGGGTAAAAATTGAGAAATCTCAAATTTTAATCAGTTACAGTTGGGTTTCGTTCAGTTATGGTCGGGTTCGATACATGAGTTATAGTTGGGTTTTGGTCAGTTACGGTTGGGTTTGATAACCAAAACCCAACCGTAATTGAGTTACAGTTGGGTTCGAACACCAAAACCCAACTGTAACAGGTTAAAGTTTGAGTTTTTCCAATTTATACCCAATTACGGTTAGGAGTTCATCATCACCTAACCGTAGATTAGTCTTACAGTTGGCTACAAAGAGGAAACTCAACCGTAAACCGGTCTGAAAAGTTAAAAAAATCAATAAGTTTAGTTGGGTGAATCACGATCTTCATCATGAGGTATGTAAAACTTGGTTTATCTATCATATAAGGATTCACTCACCTCAAATTTCTCACTGGAATCACTCATCTTGGTTGGGTGAATCAAAATCTAAGGTTTTTTAAGAAAATCTTTTTTTTTCTTTCTACTTCTCTTCTCTCCCAAAACCAAAACACTAACTCTAATGTTCTATCTTTGACTATAAATCAAAATCATTAATTTAATCTAATAACTAATAATTTAATATTAGATTAGTTAATCTAATTAAATGATTAATACTAATCAAATGAGGATTGTTTAGTCATTCTGAAAATATGATGGATAGGGGTTTTTGAATTTACTAATTAATGACCCTATTTTGACTTCATATGAAAAGCCCCTCTATAAAATCATAAGCCCCCATACAAGGCTTCAATTAAATTTCCCCAAAAACAATATTTTTTCTCTAATAGCTTCTCTTGTGGTCGACCAAGAAGACTCCTCTTTTCTTTTTTACTGTGATTCGTACATACCTATCCTAACTCAAGCGAAAAGAAGAACTAATAAGAGGTAAATTTCTTTTTCTTGTGAACAATAGATTATAAATCTTTGTCTTTTGAGAATCTTAGTTATTATTATTAATCTTTATCTTTAAATAATCTAGAGAATGTTCAATAGTTGTTTATTAATGAATTTGTAATTTTTGCTCTAATTACTACTAAAATATCAGTAAATCTCTTTAGAATTTTTTTTAAAAAAAACTTACATACTTATTAAAACTTTTCATACGCAGATGAATGATAATGTATAAGGCAAAGGGTTGGATGAAAGTGATAACATAGGTGGAACAGGTGATGATGTATATGTTTTGGATGGTAAAGATGATAAATGTAATATAGTAGTACCGGAAGTTGGAACGGGATTTGACGACGTCACTGAAGTATATGAATTTTATAGACGTTATGCAGTTAAAAAAAGATTTGTATATAAGATACGGTCCTCAAAGAAGGATAAGGGGATGCTAAGACATGTAACCATTACTTGTGTTCGAGAAGGAAAGCATAAAACTGTGTCAAGTACTTCGTTTGAGCTTGATCCGACAGGGAAATGTGAATGCAAGGCTAGGGTATCAGTATGTTTAAGATTGGATGACAAATGGAGGATTACCGATTTTGTTTCCGAGCACACTTATAGGACAAGCCCAAGTAAAACTCGGTTCATGAGGTGCAACAAGTTGATTAAGAAAAGTGTCAAAAGAAGGATCATAACAAATGACAACCTTGTGTTGAATTGGCAGAATCATACAGTTGGGCAGTTTGAATGGCAGAATCATACAGTTGGGCAGTTTGAATGTTCCCCGAATATGCAGTTTGGTGTATCCCAGGTTCATATAGGTGTACCTTCCGCAAATGGCATGGATATGCTGGGTGTACCTCACGTTTTGCCTTACGGGCATGTTGTGAATGCTGCATCTGCATATGGAGCACCTCAACAATGGGATTATGGATGCTACCGACCAACATATGGGGGATTTTAACTACATGGAAGAGCACATGAAGTTACTGATATATCACCTAACGTCGCATCCGGACCACCATTACAGGTTACTTTAAAAAGAGGGTTTTCATGGGATTGAATTTTAGATGAATATTAGGTGTTGAAATTCACATCTACTGGAAACTCATGTTTTTTACTACTATACATCTTTTTGGATTTTTGGGTTAACTTCCACATAAATATATACGTGCTTTTGAAATTTCAATATAATGGGGAAATTTGATGATCTGTTTTACCCTTTATAAACAATCTTATTTGTCCATCTTTCTTGAACATTCTACATTTCAAGTTGACTACTCTTTAACTTCACTATTACTCCTACTTGTTTTCCTGCTATTATTATGATCCATTTAGTGACCAAGTCGTAAAGAACATACTGCAGTTATCATGTACCAAGTAATATTGCACCACCCTTAACTTGATAATTCTATAGAATTTCATTTCATAATTAATAATCAATTAAAAAATAGGCAATTATTCAAAAATGCTTCTGCTCTGCCAACAAATTTGAGGCAATTCTTCGAAAATACTTCTGTTCTGCGAACATATTTGCTACGTGGTCTCTTTCTAAGTCTATATCCACCTAATCCCGGTTGTGCGTACAGCTTTAGAAAGTGGCTCCCTCAAGTAGATTGACATGGTTCTTCTATGAGGAAGTCTTATAACTGTTTACCTGTACAATTCAGAACAATACCCAGTTAGATACAAAAAGTTACTTATTCAAATTGATATGAAATAGTACAATGGAATATAAGCATGGACTTCAACCTTAAAGCTAACCTAATAGTATATTAAACTCAAGCCTTAAAATTTAATGCAATTGATATAAGACAACATTTACATTGTAAATTATTGATTCAGTAAAGAATGAACAAAGAGATATAGAATCACTAAACTATCTCAAGTTCAATAAAGAATAACTTCAAAAGGCATACAACGAGAAATCTTTAACAATCACACATCAAAACTCTAAACTTTAACCCTAGATATATCATTTTTGATCAAATAGATATCCATTCAATTCTGAAATCAATACAGTGACAGAGATCTTTTGGAGTATGATAGCATTATAATATATAAGTGGAACATCAAATCTTCAGAACAACCAAAAAAAGATAGATATACCATTTTCATTCATCTGTGGAGGGATACCATTGTCAATCGCAACTGTCATCTCCTTGTTAGATAAGTACAAGAAGACTTTGCTCCATTGCCTAAACGTATGTGTACATCAAAATTCCCTTCAAAAACTTAACCACTTAACATCAATAAGCAGTCTAATATCACCGGGTATAATAGCATCAATAATTCAAACCCATGTGAGCACAACCAACATATTGTTAAAGTCTGCGGGTATCCAACTCAAAACCAATTGGCAATGAGTGGAGTGGCCCTTCCATAT
>JAJJMC010002143.1:708305-719619 GCA_023531435.1 Papaver californicum | reverse complement strand
TATCCACAATGTTTTTTATGGAGTGAAGAAACACTGGAACCTTTAAGAATAGGGGTCGAGGGGGCATAGCCCTCTCGTGATCAATATAAGATAAAAAAAATACTTTTAACATTGGAAAAAATAAACAAATTTGACTTGAGCAAAAAATATGCACAAATTCATTTTGCATCACTTTTCTGCACATATCAACATTACTTTTCTATCTAAAGCGTTGGGACATATCAACACTACTCATAAATTCACATCAATGTTATCAGTTTATAACCTCTTGTATAGAATAAATCCATGAGGTTCATCTAATATCATTATAAAAAAATAAGAATAAACAATTGCTCTGATGGTTTTCACTTGATCATTTCCAGGTTCTGAAATCTTTTAGGTCGTTTCTCCCTCGATTTGGTCATTTCTAGAGTTTGGAACTGCTTAATTTTTTTGGTTAATAATCCCCCTTTCAATCAATATCCTTTTTTCAAATAAAAATTTTTCTTCCATGGATTGTGAATCAAACTGCAAATTTTTGTTGGTATGTTAGGTCAAAATACAAGATATATCCACTGACAAGAAAATAAGAAACAATGACACATTTTAGACACATTTCCAAATATGTGCATGGAATTTCAACATAAGCAATATAGATTGTTTGGCGATCAACACAGATGAAGGAACATAATTTTTACCATTAGGTACCATATACATGATACTAAACTTACAAAAACTTGATGTGCAGGGAATATGAACACATATTTTTTACCATTAGTTATTCTATACATAATACTAAACATACGATACATAATCAAACAACAGTTGTGCAGAAGAAATGCACAAAGTATAACTTCAAAGATATAAATAAACAATATTAACACATTTATAAAATTAATTCCAGACATATCCACACAATTTTTGATATGTGCAGAGAATATCCACACATCTAAACATATAAAAACTAACAATTTCAGATCAATATACATGATATATCCACTTGTAA
Source organism: Papaver californicum (assembly GCA_023531435.1). Lineage (NCBI taxonomy): Eukaryota > Viridiplantae > Streptophyta > Magnoliopsida > Ranunculales > Papaveraceae > Papaver > Papaver californicum. The sequence goes on along the minus strand of JAJJMC010002143.1, from coordinate 718,634 downwards.
ATAACTAACAAAACAACGTCACATTTTAAAAGGTATTTGTACGGAGAATGCACATATGTTCTTTGCTTTATATCTTGATATAGGATATACCTTAAACAAAAAATTACAAGAATATTGATAAAAACACACACAATGAAACAATTACAATATGCACAACTAGATTTGTGCAGCAAATATACGCAAGCTAGACCCATGCGGTAATTATGCACGAACTAGGTATGTGTATGTATCAACATTAAACTCAGATGATGCATAAAAGCTAAAATATGAAACAAATCAGATAAAATATTTAAATATTAGCTAAAAACAGTTTAAAAAGTATCTAAAACTAATTCATACTCAAGGTGACCTAGCATAAAATAAAAGCTCAAAGGTTTTTGTAACATTTTCCATGCTTTAACCTAACATACCTATATAATTCAAGATATAATGAATTAAATACCTCAAAGAAGCTATAAATTGTGTTGAAAACAAGATACTAAATTTTTTATAAACCTTTAATATGTAATGAATTAAGAAGCTTGATATAGGGGCTCCAAAATCTTGGAGGGGCTCCAAGTGGAGGCGAGGTGACCCAATTTTACGTTAAGGGATGTCCTAGGGGTTTGGTTAAATGTCGATTTTACCCTTATTCCAATTAAAACCTAAACACCCTTAACATTATTCATAACTTTCAAAAACTAAACCAAAGAAAAACCCAACCGTAATCCATCGAAATTCATCGCCGATTCGCAAAATTCTTCGTCGATTAAACTCAACAATTCGAGATGAAGAAGCATAATAAAGGCGTTAAAGGTAGTAGTGATGGCAATTAACCCTTCTCCTTTCAACCTAATCAAGAGATTCAAAAAGAAATCGATAGTGAAAAGCAAAATCAATCACCGTAAAATCCAACAATGGTATATCTAAGGTACTGAACAAAACTCATGTTGTTCTTAGAACTTCTAATTGATTGATTCGCATGTTTGATTGTGTTTTTGGTTTAAAAAAATTGGACACAGTTGATATTACGGTTGGGTTCGTGTGAAAACCCAAACGTAATATATCATGTTCTTCATATTACGGTTGGGTTCGTGTGAAAACCCAACCGTAATATATCATGTTCTTAATATTACGGTTGGGTTTTTTTCAATACCCAACCATAAATCAAAGGGAAGAAGATGAAGAGTTAAGGATATTACGGTTGGGTTTCAAAATTGAACCCAACCGTAAACAATTTGCGCCATTTTTTAAAAACAATTTACGGTTGGGTTTTGAGCAAAACCAAACCGTAACAATAGCGCAAAAAAATTTTTTGTTAGAGTCTTACGGTTGGGTTTTAAGAAAAACCCAACCGTAAAAAAAGTGTGCACATCAGGCTACATGTATTTTACGGTTGGGTTTTTGTTAAAACCTAACCGTAAAATAGTGACAAAATTTTCAACTAAAAATTTACGGTTGGCTTTTGAGAAAAACCCAACCGTAAATAATCATGTGTAGTCAAATTTTTTTTAGTTGAAGTTGAATTGCTTGGAAATTATCTAACTTGTATTGCTTGTGTGTTGTAGGAAGAATAAGAGGGGTAACAATTTAACACCAATTTCTCACACTCCAACCCCTCGCCACGGAAAGCATTTAGGGGTCCAGAAGAGAGGCGTGAGTAAGACCCATAATCCATCTTTTGAGGTAGGGGGTGGTAGTGTTCCTCAAATTGCACAAGAGGAATATAGTGTGTTCCAAGGCTTGGGTGATCTACCAACACCTAGAGGTTCTCTTGTGATTAGAGAACCACCACAAGAGCAACAACACGAGGAAGAAGAGAGGGACAAAGAACAACATGTCCCTCAAGGCAAAGGTAAAGAAATTCCCAAAGAAAAGGCAAAGAAAAGGCAAAGAAAAGGGTTGCCAAAGAAATTCCCAAAGAAAAGGCCGAACCTTAACTGTGGCCTAAGAGGAGGAATGGAGGACTTTGGGGTGAGGCCCCAGACAAATCTGTAATATTATTTGGTTATCCCCATTCATGGGCTGCCAAAGTTGCTGCGACCAAGGTATTAATCTAAACACTTCTCTTGTTCTGTTAAATTTTTGTTTGTTAACTTTTGTAAGTAAAACAAATTTGTTTTTATTCTTTGTAGGATCATACACAGGCGATCATGAAATTGGTTCGTCAAAGGGCTCAACATTGGCCCTTAACTGATGAATGTACGGCCGTACAAATTCTCGTAAATGGTACCGGGTTAGCTCCCGGAATTACCAATTCGATGTGGGAGTATGACAGTGTCGTCTGCGCAGCCTTCAGGGAACGTTATTGGCCTGAAACCGATACGTTTCATCTCCCATTCGTCGAGATGACAATAACGCCGGATGATGTCCAATCAATTCTTGGCCTGGAGGTGGATGGTAAATCAGTGTCTAAGGGTTTTAACAACAACATGTCATGGAGTGATCTTTATGCACTTGTGAAAGATACACTTGGATGGGAGAAGAGCGAAGCCGAATCTGAGTTTAAATTGGTCAGTGGAGATAAAACGGGGATGCCAACGAAGAAAGGTCAAGGTATGATCAAGAAAATATTGTTGCGTTCACTAAGGGAGAAGTTTGGAGGAACCGAAAAGTTGGAAATGGCTGGGGTCGTCATAGATGACACCAGAGCTATTCGAACAGCCAAAGCGTATCTGCTATATATGCTCGGCACCATCTTCTTTGCTGACAACTCGGGCAACAGGGTCAACTTCACTATCTACAGTGGTTTTAGGGTGATCTTGGGATGACGCATCAGTACTCGTGGGGAACTGCCACCCTGGCTTACCTACTTGCTAACCTTCGAAAAGCTTCGAGGGTTAGGGGAACTGAGATTGCCGGGAATACCGGTCTGCTTCAGGTAATTTATTGTTTGAATTTCAATGTTTAACTTTAATTTATTTATTTTGCATTATCTTATATTAATATTTATTATCTTCATAGTCATGGGTATATGATCACTTTCCCAGACTGGCTCCTCAAACGAGCGGTGATGGTACTGGACCTACGGGAAAGAAATTCATCTCCACCGGGACCCAAGCAAAATATAAAGAAGTGCCATAGCAAAGATGAGAACTGAAATTGATGCTTTCACGGTTGAAGATGTTATTTTTGATCCTTATGTGAAGATTAGCATAGAGGGTGATGGACATGTTGAGGATTTACGTGAATTGTCGGACGTGGTAGGCTACAACGGCCCATTGTACCATCCGTTTGGGTACGTGATGTCCAACCCCCGCCGAACTCTCCGCCAATATGGATATGTCCAAACAACGTTGACACGCGAAATGTTTAAATTGTGTGTGAATGGGTCGATGATCGAAGGCCCAAACATCGTGCTAAACTACGAGCCAACGCCTTCGGTCGCGGTTTGGAATAACGCAATGATCCGAAATACCAAGTCCAAAGGAATGAGTTAACTCCATCTCCGGGCACAAAAGAGGTTGCAGAAGATTACTTGGATTGGTATCGCCATTTTGGTCATCCAACTATCATCAACAATGGTCCTGAGACTATGCCAAACAACACAGAAGATGGTTTCTGGAAGAAGGCATATTTCAATTTGGTACGTACATTATTTTTGTTATTAATGTTTTTAAGATTTATTACTAAACACTCATCCTACTTTTATTTTCATATGTGAATAGAAAAAGAAAGCCGTTGCATTGGCGGACTCTATAAATCCTTGGCTAAGCACAATTGATGTGAGGACGCTTGACCAACTCCAAGCTTTGATTAGGGAGCTTCATCATGAAGCTGAGGATGTGCAGCGGACTTTAAAGAGGAGTAGACCCGCTACAAGAGGCGCTACAAGAGATGCGAGAACTACTAGAAGAGAGCCGCAAACATCGGGTGAAGAGACACATGATGAAGCCGAGGATGCGCAACGTGGTGCTCGTACTCGAGGCGGTCGTGCTGGTTCTCGTACTCGTGGCGGTACTGCTCATCATAATCTTATGAGCAAAAAAAGAACTCGTCAAAGTCATCGACCTACCCCTCCTCCTTCTCCCTAACTCTATGTCTATGGGTTTTTTTTTGTGAGGGTGAATTTCTTGTACCTTTAATGTGAAGTTGGATTTGAAGTTTGAATTTAACTTGCACCTGAATTGTAAAAATTAAACTTAAAATTTGTGTATTACCTGTTTTATTTCCAGTTATTTGAAGTTGGAAACCATGCAATGGGAAAAGCAGGTCAAAATACCCCAAAAAATTAGTGTTACGGTTGGGTTTCCAAGCAAAACCCAACCGTAAAACTGGCAAAATAAAAAATATTGAAGGTTTACGGTTGGGTCTCTAGCCAAAACCCAACCGTAAAACTGTCACATTTTCATACTACAGTTTTACGGTTGGGTTTTCAGCCAAAACCCAACCGTAAATTTTACTGGATCACTCAAAATTGGATTCTTTAACTTGTGTATTTTTGGGTTTTTCTTTGTTTGAATGACCCAATTTACCTTCAGTCTAGTTAAAATGATTGAATAAGTTCAAATTTTTGATTTTGAAATCCAAATTTGACCTTAAAACTCAATGCTACAAAGGATGGTTTACGGTTGGGTTTTAAGGTAAAACCCAACCGTAAAACTGGCAAAATGAAAAATGTTAAAGGTTTACGGTTGGGTTTTGTCTGAAGACCCAACCGTAAAAATTTTGCATGAAAATGTGACAATTTTACGATTAGGTCTCTTGCCAAAACCCAACCGTAAAACTGTCACATTTTCATACTACATTTTTACGGTTGGGTTTTCAGCCAAAACCCAACCATAAATTCTACCGGATCACTCAAAATTGGATTATTTAACTTGTGTATTTTTCGGTTTTTCTTTGTTTGAATGACCCAATTTACTTTCAGTCTAGTTAAAATGATTGAATAAGTTCCAATTTTTGATTTTGAAACCCAAAATTTGACCTTAAAACTCAATGCTACGAATGATGGTTTACGGTTGGGTTTTGAGTCAATGCCCAACCGTAAAATCCATTTGAGGAATGTTTTGGGTCGTTTTTGAAGCTTTTTTGGGTTTGCAAATAGGACCGTTGAAACCTTGTACGACCCATTTTTCAAAATAGAGCCGTTACACTTCTGGTTTATAGGTGAAATAGTTGAGTACATATCCAACCCATCCATTTTAAAAAAAAAATGAACCTTTATTTTACAACAATCATCTCCAATAAAACTAGTACTCTAACATAGTGGAATATGGGTCAACCTGGGATTAAAAATCCAGATTTTTCTTTGGATGAATATTTATGTATTTGCCGCAACTATGTATTATGTTTTCCAAAAAGAGGAGAAGAACGAACGCAAAGTGGTATAACGAGTCCGAGTTATTGCCAAACAATCCATGAAAACTTTTGTTCTGAAACCGGCAACCCTTATAACCGTGATCACGTCAAGTTGATTTGTCGATATAACATTATACACCGATACGTAGAAGAATTTATGGCATTAGTTTGTATTATTGGTCAACTACGACTTAGGGGTGAAACCGAAGATGAGGTGTTACAGAGATCTCTTCAGGAATGGAGGAGATGGAAAATATGGCCCTTTTTATACCTACCTCATTATCACATCCTAAAGGACTTTTTTCTCACTCGCAAACCTATTTATTAGTTCTTTTGTAATGCCATTTGGGTTTGTTAGTGGTAGTTTCAATTGTATCCCAGGTTACTTTAATGATTTCATGGGTTGTAATGTGGTCAAAGTAATGATGTTTACATAAATTTTGTGTTTTGAACCCAATTTTGAGTGAACTGAAATTCCAAAAAAAGGTTAACAAGAATATTTACGGTTGGGTTTTGAGTCCAAACCCAACCGTAAACCTGGCTGAATTTTTTTAACATCATTTTTACGGTTGGGTTTGGACTCCAAACCCAACCGTAAAACTGGGTGAAAATTTGTGTGACAGTTTTACGGTTGGGTTTGGAGTCAAAACCCAACCGTCAAATGGGAAAAAAAATTCTGGAAGGTTTACGGTTGGGTTTTGACTCCAAACCCAACCGTAAAACTGTCATAAGTGTGTAGTGACAGGTTTACGGTTGGGTTTTGACTGAAAACCCAACCGTAAACCTGGGTGAATTTTTTAGTGACATGTTTACATATGATATTACAAATTTTTCATTTCCAAAAAACTATATTCATATTATGATTCCACCAACATACATATGATATTGTTACTACCAATATTACATTTAGTGAATATTACTATATTATCATTCCGATTCCGAGTCAGAAACAAATGATATGAATTGAAAGGTCGGGGGTGGGGGGGGGGGGGGGGGGGGTTTAATGCCTTCCAAAGTTCGAAATTTTGCTCGACCGGTGACACCAACACTTGGCGATGTCACCGTCGTATCCATCCTGTAACGGGGGTAATGGGATTCCTTCTTTCAACTTGAGACCGACAAAATGGCAGTTCTGCACCAGCCCAATCACACATCTTCTATTAGCCAATTGTTCGACAAATGTTGATCTTGTTGGTGCAAATGTAAAACAATATCCATTTGAGATATAATGGATGACGCAATTGAAAGCGTTGGCGAGGATTTGGCCATTGGCATGCTCATCCAATACTCGCTAGTGCAATTCTTGTTGTATATTAAACGCCTTTCGAACGCAATGAACTCCTCGTTTAACAACGACTCTTCATCTCTATATGCACACATCATTGGCTTGTATAAATCCGGGTAAGAGCGTAGTTCAACCGCTGATTTATGCCTTACATAAGTTATTTCGTCCATACCCAACCCTGCTGCTCCGCTAAATGGTCCAACTTGTTCGATGAATACATGGTATCCACAATTACCATCACCGGCAACATCGTCGGTGGCCTTTATGTATGGACGAAAAAAAGCCGGAAACGATGACATATAATTTTCAAAAATAATGTGCTCGGTTCGGACGATTTTGCCATTCTCAATTCTTGAAAAGTTAGATGGAAATTGCATCAATCCTCTTGCAATCTGGATCGTATGTGGCTCTTCAACCACTAATGTATAGCCTTTAACTTTTTCTTTTCTTCTTGCTAATTCTTTCATACTAACTCTTTTTTTTTTCTTGCTAATGCCTTCATACTTACTCTTCTTGAGTTTGGGTGTGCAGGAACTTTTGCCTTGGCACCAAGTTCAATTGTTGAACTTTCTTGAGTGGGAACCGCGGGACCTTTTCTTTTAATATCTACTAGACTTGGTCCCCCTTATTCCGTTTGACTTCTTTTTCGTTGAGCATCATCCTCCTTCTCATCCTCTGCTTCATATTCCTTTTGCAAATGCTCAAATGCAGAAGGGTTTCTTTTCTTTGATTTGTCATGCAATTCCCTAGCTTTTTTGCGTCCCACGACCCTCGATTCTTTGGTAGAAGGCCTACCTTTTCTCTTCCCTCTAATTGTTTCCTTGACAGCATACCTTATGTGCGGAAACACGAAGTAACTCAACTTAGTCAACCAAATTTGCCTTTGCGCCTGATTTAATGTTTCATATTTCTTGGCTAGATCCTTTCCAACAAGGGTGTCGGAAAACGATGCACCAAAATCTTGCTCGATGATGGGTTCATCGAAAGACAATTGTTGCCAAAACGGATCAATATCTTGAATTGGGATCACACCGTCTTTTTCGTACTTGGGCATCATATGCCGGCAGGGAAGTCCCAAACTTGACATGTTAGGACAAACACACTCTTGTTCTCCGTGTAATTTTCCCAATCTATAGTGCTTTACTTCGTACATTATCTTCTCAAACGCACAATGCAACACCTTATAAGAAATATTTTGGAGCAATGGTTCGTCTTTATAGCTGACGTGTTTTCTAGAAAGGCTTTTTTCAAAAGATTCCTTAACTCTATCAAGGTCACGGAGAAAATAATCGTGCATCGCTTCGAAGACCGTAACAAACCCATCATCACAATTATGAAGCTTCTTCTTCATTATGTTGTGAGATGACTCCACGGTACTTGTAGTTTGGTTGTCAAAGTTCCTATATTGGTTTGTGAACGCCACTACAAACTTCTCTTTGTGCGGATTCAACCAATGGTCCATCAAATACTTCACAACTCTTGGATAATTACTCCAATGCAAGCATAACATACAAACATTTTCTTCATAATCTTCCTTGGTGATAGACCATGTCAAAGCGTCACATTCACTTTGGAAACTAGCCCATTTTAGTTCCGCCAACTTGTCGTCTTCCTCGAATGTTTCTTTGGCCGTATCTTGTTCAGCATCCGGCAATTTCTTAATTCTGTCCATCTCGTTTTTCTTTGTTGGCCGAATAATCGTTTTGCACTTGGTTTGAATATTGTTCCACAAGTGGAACATGCAAAGAAGATGATGAGCATCTGGGAATACCCTTGCAATGGCATTCATCAATCCTTGTTCTTTGTCGGTGATAATTACCTTAGGGGTATATCCTTCAACGTAGAATAATTAAATTTGTTCCAATGCCCACACATAGCTTTCTTCGAGCTCGTTTCTCAAGAAGAAAAAGGCAACACTAAACGGGGACTTGGTAGAAGTTTGGCCTACAACATTAAAAACCGGGAGCTCATACTTGTTAGTTTTGTACGTGCAATCCATCATAAGCACTTGATAGGAGCACCGTGCTAAATTTATAAACTCGGGATGAGCCAATATAATATACTTAATTTCTTTATTCTCATCTTCTTCGTGAAACATGGTGTAGTTTTTCGTCTCCCCCAAGTACAAAAGTTGTTGGATCGGGTCCCTTTCTTCCCATTTCTCATGCTCCAACTTGGCTTTGGCGTTGTAGATTGTCTCCAACGTAGACATATTATTTGATTTTGTTTTCTTCAAGTGCCCGAGTATATCACTGGGTTTCAAATGTTTATCCGTCATATCGTTTACGATGAGCTTTTCTTCCTCGGTGAGCCTTGTCGTAGAAGGATGCGTTAACAAAGTCTCTGGTGGTAGGTGGTTGTGACGACCGCATACAACTGTAGACAACAACCACTTATTCTCGTTGTTGGTACGAAATTGAAGCTTGAAAGGACACCCCGTCTTCTTAGTGAAAGTTTTTCGCTTGATCTTCGTCTTTGGTACATACTCAGTACCATTCTTCGCATATCTTGTGTATTGTCCACTACACTCACAAACCATTTGAAAGCGGTTATGTTTTTGTTGGTTGTTACAAACAATCACACACATGATGAGTTTCCCATGTTCTCTAGCCCATTTCTTTGCGTCATATTTTTTATCCCATGTCTACATGGTCCAAGAACAGAAAGTTATGAGAAAAAAAATGGCATTAGCTATATTGTCGAAAGGGATTAACAAGTTATCTATAACCTACCAGGTCGTTCAAATAGTGATCCATAGTATCTCTAGTTTGAATATCATTTGGAAGAGGCTGATCATACATTTGTTGAGGTACAACCGCAAGCTGAACAAAAAAGATCAAGGCATTACGCAACAAAACACTAAAACCAATAATTTTACGGTTGAGTTAGAAGCGTCAGACCCAACCGTAGAAGCGTCGGACCCAACCGTAAAACAACACAAAAAATCTCAAACAATTTTACGGTTGGGTTAAAGAGTCAAACCCAACTGTAACTAGTGAAATAAATACCCATGCACATAATGAGTTACGGTTGGGTTTGTGGTAAACACCCAACCGTAAAATTGTTAAAGTGTACTTTTCCTCCATCAAATGTACAGTTACGGTTGGGTTTCTGAAGACAACCCAACCGTAAACATGACGGAGTCACAAACAAAACTAACTATTATGTACCTCATTTCATCAAATATCAGCAAAAAATGACAAAGAGTTTAAGTTAGAAGTATACTTGACTACTCTCGGCAGTTGAATCTTCACTTTGACGACTACTTTCTCCATTTGGTTGAGTTTCAGCATCACAACTTTCACTTAAAACCTCTTTACCATCCAAATAATCATACGTAGTTGGGTCTCCCTCAATGGGTATGTAGAATTTAGTTTGGCAATCATACAAGGATTCACCCTCCACAAATTTACCACTAGAATCACTCATTTTGGGTTTTTCAAAATTTTGGGTTAAAACTCTCTTATCTTTCTTCTACTTTTCCCACCAACAAAAAACAAATACAAGAATGATTTATGCATAAAAAATGATGGATATAGGAGATGAAGATGATCATTTACGGTTGGGGTTAGATGACTCAACCCAACCGTAACTACATTTCCACTAAAAAAACTCATATTTACGGTTGGGTCCGATTTTTAAACCCAACCGTAATATAATTTGCACTAAAACCATATATTTGTTACGGTTGAGTTTCTTTACAAAACCCAACCGTAAAAGCGTATGCACTAAAACTAACACTAGAATTTACGGTTGGGTTCTAA
>JAJJMC010002143.1:586816-708295 GCA_023531435.1 Papaver californicum | reverse complement strand
AAGCGTATGCACTAAAACTAACACTAGAATTTACGGTTGGGTTCTAAACCAAAACCCAACCGTAATGTAATTTACACTAAAACCACATATTTGTTACGGTTGGGTTTCATAACAAAACTCAACCGTAAAAGAGTATGCACTAAAACTAACACTAGAATTTACGGTTGGGTTCTAATCCAAAACCCAACCGTAAATCCTACTGGATAACTTAAAATTGGATTCTCTAATTTGTGTGTTTTTCGATTTTTCTTTGTTTTAATGACCCAATTTACCTTCAATCTAGTTAAAATGATTGAATAAGTTCAAAATTTTAATTTTGAAACCCAAATTTGACCTTAAAACTCAATGCTCCAAGGGATGGATTACGGTTGGGTTTTATGGCAAAACCCAACCGTAAGTGCAAGTTGAAATTGTAAACTTAATTTGGATTTTACGGTTGAGTTTTCTGGATAACCCAACCGTAAATAATCCCTGAATAGTGACAAAAATTATTGTGACTTCTTTATTTGTGTCTCCTTAAAGTAGACAATTCCAACGGATTTTTTATTTGAAAATCTAGTCGTTGGGTATTTTTTTCGCTATAAAAGGAAACATTTCCTTGTCACTTTCTCATTATTCTCTATCCCTTTCATTCTCATTATAATTATAGACTTTCCAACTCATTCTCACCATACCCTTTCAACCATTAAAAATGGTTCGATACACGAATGATGAAGATGTTGCAATTGTTCGAGGGTGGCTTACAATGATAGAGCACGCTTACGAGAGAGCCTTCTATAACAACAATAACAACGTTGTTAAAGCTAAAAATTGGATGGACGGTCAGGAGGACGATTCTTGGTGGGAGCGTGTGTTTGAAATGTTTGTGGCATTAGAGGGGAATGGATATCGGAGGACGTGGAGAACCATCAAGAGACGCTTTGCGGCGTTGTATGAAGAAATAGAAAACTTAAAACTGGAAATGAAAATGAGAGTTGAAGCATTTCTCGACGACCCAGTGTGGAAAGAGTAAGTGTGTCAATTAATTAATCGTTCGTTAAAAAAAGTTTTAAAAAAATCAAACTTATAATTGATTTATTTTTTTCAGCATGTGATGGCTAGGGCGCAGTATAAAATCAAATATGGGAAGGAGTTTACGCATAAGGATTGCTATCATATCTTGGAACAAAGTTTCTATCTTGAGTTTCGCCGTTATGATTAATTGTTTAAGTGTAATCATCTAATGATCTACTGTATTTCGTTTCCTTTGGTTCTTCCTTTAATGTTAAAAATAAGGTTTTTAACAACTCTGGTATTTGATAAGAAAATGAACTAAACCCAAACGTAACTAATTTTCTCTTAAAAACTCATTCTTACGATTGGATTCGATGACTCAACCCAACTGTAACTACAATTCCTACTAAAAAAACTCAATTTTACGGTTGGGTTCGATTACTAAACCCAACCGTAAATAATTTGCACAAACACCACAACTTGTTTACGGTTGGGTTTCAAGGCAAAACCCAACCGTAACTATATGATGAAATATGCACTAAAACTAACACTAGAACTTGCGGTTGGGTTCTAAGCCGGAACCCAACCGTAAATTCTACTGGATTCTCAAAACTGTCAGAATTTGTGTCTCCTTAAAGTAGACAATTCCAACGGATTTTTTATTTGAAAATCTAGCCGTTGGGTATTTTTTCGCTATAAAAGGAAACCTTTCCTTGTCACTTTCTCATTATTCTCTATCCCTTTCATTGTCATGCTAATTCTAGACTTTCCAACTCATTCACACCATACCCTTTGAATCACTAAAAATGGTAACTACATACACGAATGATGAAGATGTTGCAATTGTTCGAGCGTGGCATACGATGGTAGAGCATGCTTAAGATAGAGCATTCAAAAACGACAATGACAACGTCGTTTCACAAGAAGATTGGCATGAGGATCAAGATACTGATCCTTGGTGGAAGCGTGTGTTTCGAATGTTTGCGGCATTAGAGGGGAATGAAAATCATAAGACGTGGAGAGCCATCAAGAGACGGTTTGAGGCGTTGTATCAACAAATGAACAATTAAAAATGGAAATGCAAATGAGATTCGAAGCACGTCCCGACGAGAACGGTGTGGAAAGAGTAAGTTTGTCGATTAATAAATCGTTCATTAAAAAGAGATTTCAAAAATTCAAACTTATAATTAATTTGTTTTCAGCATGTGTTGGCTATGGAGCAATATAGAATCAAACATGGGGAGGAGTTCAAGCATACAGATTGCTATCGTATTATGGAAACAAGTCGGGTGCTTGATTATCGCCATTATCTTTAAGTGTTTAAGTGTAATCATCCAATGATCTATTGTATTTCGTTTCCTTTGTTTTTTCCTTTAATGTACTACTTTAAATCTATTACAATAGAATGAATAAGTTAAAAAGGTGTGTTTTAAACCCAATTTGGAGTATATTGAAAATAAAAAAAAAAGTTAACAGGAGCATTTACGGTTGGGTTTGGACTCAAACTCAACCGTAAATCATGCTGAAATGTTTAGTGAAAGTTTTACGGTTGGGTGCGATTACTAAACCCAACCGTAATATAATTTGCACTAACACCACAACTTGTTTACGGTTGGGTTTCAAGGCAAAACCCAACCGTAACTATATGATGAAATTTGCACTAAAACTAACACTACAACTTAAGGTTGGGTTCTAAACCGGAACCCAACCGTAAATTCTACTGGATAACTTAAAATTGGATTCTCTAATTTGTGTGTTTTTCGTTTTTTCTTTGTCTGAATGACCCAATTTACCTTCAATCTAGTTAAAATGATTGAATAAGTTCAAAATTTTGATTTTGAAACCCAAATTTGACCTTAAAACTCAATGCTCCAAGGGATGGATTATGGTTGGGTTTTATGGGAAAACCCAACCGTAAGTGCAAGTTGTAAACTTAATTTGGATTTTACGGTTGAGTTTAAGCCAAAACCCAACCGTACATAATCCGTTAGAAAGGAGAATATTTTTTTTTATTTTACGGTTGGGTTTGAGGCTCGAATCCAACCGTAAAACTGGGGAAAAAATGGTGTTCATTATTGTTCTTTGATTTACGGTTGGGTTTTGTTGAAAACCCAACCGTAATTCTGGGCAAAAATGGTGTTCATCGGTGTTCTTCGTGTTACGGTTGGGTTCGACATGAAAACCCAATCGTAAATTTCTCTGAATAAGAAAAATCAATCTTTCAAATCGTGATTTCATCAAATTTGAGCCATAAAAAGACCAGGAGTTTAAGATAGAGGTATTCTCAATGCTACTATGGTTGATTGAATCAAAATCTAGGGTTTAAAAAAAAACCACAAAATTTTCTTAAATTTCATCTAGTTTTTCTTCCTACCAAACACAAATTCAAAAAAAAAAAATCAAATCTTTTGATTAAGTAAAAGATTCTGCTTAATTAATCATGATTAGCTTAATTTATTTATTAATTAATGTAATTAAGATTAACTATTCAGGGGTGGTTTAGGCATTGTGAAAATATTATGGATAAGGGGTTTTTGAGTTTTACTTCAAAATGTCTCTATTTCGTCTTATTAGAGGAGCCCCTCCAGGATTTTGGAGCCCCTATATCAGCCTTCTGAATTAAAGACCTCAAACAAGTCGTGCAAAAAATATACACAATTAAATATCGTTCATGAATTATCCATAATTAGAAATTGTGCTGGAAACCTGCACATATCGACATCAAACCGGACTGATACATAATAACAACAAAATAAAATAAATCAGGGAGAATCTTTTTACATACCCATTTGTAATATGGAGATCCTAAGAAACTATTAACACTAAAAAAACGGAGGTACGATAAACATATAATTTTGAAAAGAAAAATAAGATTTTGTGCAAAAAATATCAAAACAATGTAGATCCGTTAAAAAAAATACAAATATCAAAATCAAGCAACACACGTTGTAAACACTAGATATGTGCAAACAATATGCACAAATTCAATATGTGCCAAAAAGATGAATGTACCTCAAATTTAGGGATGTGTAGAAAATATCCACACATGAACTTCTAAGCAACATAGATTTGTTGGCTATCAATACATATGAAGAAACATTATTCTTTATTAGTAATTATGAACACAATATAAATCTAAACATTATTCTTTATTAGTAATTATGAACACAATATAAATCTAAAACATCGTGTGCATCATTTATGATACATACAAGTCAGTATACACAACTATATAATAAAAAAAATTAAATAAAAACAGGAGAGAATTGGTACCTTTTTTCTGGTTAGTTTTTATTTTAATATGAGTAGTAAACCTTGATTTACAAGGACGTCTACAGATATTTGTTAGTCAATCAAGAGTATTTTAAATTCTGAGAATCTATGTTATTTGATAGAGACTTTCTGAAAGTGTTTGGAATTTTCTGTTATTGCATTTAGATTTTAAAATCAACAAATTAATGTTTTGAGGGATTTTTAGAGATTTATATTTTAAAAAAATTTACCATAAAGCTTGAAAAAAATCTCTTTTAAATATGTGCTATTTTGAGAGACTTTCTTGCTTAATTTTTTTCTTAAAGATTAATAACAATAACCAATATAAACTACAACTATGCCCCATACAAATATAAGAAAAAACTATAAATGTTTTTTTTCCAAACCCCATAAGATTAGTGGGAGATTATAATCCCCATATTCATGTTCAGTTCATTTTAATTTTTAATCGACAAACATAGTTAGAATTTCCGTTATACATGTAAAAACTTATACTTTTCATTAAATTATATATACATTTATTTTGTAAAATAATTTTTATGTAGTTATTTTTTTTATTTGATGTATGCAAGTGGAATTCTTACATTTCTTTTGTTTTCGAAAATCACCAAGATTTCATAAAAGTTATTCAGAAAGTCCCCAAAAGTCTATGGAGACTCTCCAAATCAGTTACATAAACGATCTCTGTACAAATTATTATTGACTAACCCCTTGTAAACTGAACCACTAATGATGTTAATGGAGTTAGGATCAAGAGAGGGATGTCAATCAAGAGAGATACATGATGAACCTGTAATAGAAAGGGGATTTATGGGCTCAAAACAGTCAAAATCGACCCTTGGGAGGCTTTTGAATTGTCAACTCCACAACAAAATTCTCGTTCAAATCTCGGATCGGCTGTATCTCGGCAGAGTCAACAGATATCTCGGCAGGGCAAGATAGCAAAATTTGTTTCGCTCTTGAGGCAAGACCCGGGATCTCGGCCGAGGACTACACTGGTGTATGCAAATCAGTGAACCATTAGGATAGACCACTCCAACTACTACAACGCTTTCAATTGCATTAGCTAAGACTGCAATACGGAGTGGATTTGAACAGCAATCAAAACGAAGATACATGTTACTATCTGCCTCAATGGGTTGTACAAAATTCTTTTTGACGACAATTAGTTTTTTTAGCATAAAATTTGCTGCCCAATTGGTGTTTTCACTGTACACTAGCATCATCCGCCCTAAAAGAATTTTAGGAATGGATACTCTCCTCCACAAATCTTTGTCACACTCCCCTTCCCTAGAAATAAGATACAGTCCTCCCTAACAGGTCTTCTCCAATGGATACCCATCTTTTGGGCCTTCCTTCTACGATTTGCACACCAAATATATATTTTATTTTTGATCCGGGAAGAAAAATTATGTGCCCCCAGAATTTGTGGCGACAGCGTTACCCTCCTCCCTCAACCCTTGAAGGCAAAGTTGCAGTGTTCTTTGAACACTGTCTGCAACTAATCTTAACTTCCCCTGTGTAACATCTCCACCCGTAGTTCCATTCATCTCCACTGTTCGAACTACCCTCTGTTTACTCTTTTCCCACTCATCTACTAGAAACCAGCAAGCTCTACCTCCATGGCTACCCTCCATCCCAATAAATGAAACACGAGGATTTTCACCAAATGAATATCTCAACCTCACAGAAACACAGTAGGGCAACCAAGCTGCACCACCGGCAGCATTTATGTGAGGTATATGAGCGGGATCTAGGACAACAGTGAGAGCAAAATCTACTGAGTTATGAGGACGGTCATAGTGAATATTGCTTTTCGACGTTGTAGAACTCTCAGGGTTCTCATCCATATTCAACCCAGCGTGATTTTCCAAACACAACTCAATGCGCGGTTTTTGTGCTGGGGCGATTTCTCCACCTTGTGACTGCGATAATCCTTTTTTCCATGCTATTAGCTTCAAGAACTCCCGGAGAACTGAAATTGGTAGAGTGAGAAGAGTAATAAAAGATGCAACTCTAGAAGCATCATAGGGCTCTGAAGCAACACGACGACTAAAATAATCACATATTTCAGATATTTCAGTATGAGTTAGTTCCTCTTGAGCACCAGCTAGGTTTTGCTGTTGCTGTTGTTGATGATGGAAGCGTTTCACACTCAATACCTGGAGGAGAAGTTGCACTCTGTGGACACTAACAGCAAAGACATATCCCCTGTAAGAAAATTTCAGTCAGATTGTAAATAGTTTCCGGATAAAAAAAAAGCAGGGGGGAAGACAACAATGTAAACCTGCTTTCTAAGTCATACAACACACGGTCAAACCTACAGTTGAAATTTACTGCCGTGACATTTATGTTCTCATTGCAGAAACATAGGTGAACCTAGAGACAATCAACTATTATATGTAATCAGCTTATATTGCGATATGAACTGAGGTACTCATTCTTCAACTCCAATAGGTTAACTATCTTGTTCATCTCAGGCTAAGTTTAAGTAACTAGGAGATCTCGAGACTTAATGGCCATTTAAATCCTTTTGCACACAAAGGTATACAACTACCAAACACTTACACCAGAGAGAACGTACTACCAGCAGCGATATTATCACCTTGGCCTATGACAAAAAAAACTATTGCTGCACATGTAGTTATATCTAAAAGCATCGTTCGTGCAGCCATATTTAGAATCACTAACATGTGACATTGGCTTTAGACACACACGAGAAAGTAAGTTCTCTTAGGAAAGCAACGACTAGCAGACGTGTGCACTGATTCAAGTTTTCTTTACAAAACTTGTTCATGTTTGTAATAATTTACCCGTTATTCACAGTTGAGCTACTATTCTCGATTGGCAGACACAGATCATCACCAGAACAGAGAAAGCAAGTGTGATATATTAAAAAAAGTGGCAAGCTAACGAGACGACAAATTTAAATATGAATTCACCAATAAAAATGAAAACCATGTAAAAATCTTACCCCACGAAGAAGCGTAATGCTGGCTGTTCCTGGTCTAAATTCAGGAGGGTCCCTTCGTTATCCTTGAGAATTGAGCCAAGGATCTCTTTCAAAAGATCAGGTAATTGTGCAAATAACCATAGTACTCCAAGATACTTGAGAATTCCTCGTAAGACCTTCTTAAGAGCGACGAGGGGAACCCAACCACCACCATACCCTCCATCATCTCCAAGTCCAATAAAGGCTGTGTTCAATTCCCCTCTCACATGAATGGGAACACTTGTACCAGGTGTTCTACGTACAGGCAAGCCTGCACTCAAAGCTGCTAGATTCGAGGACGCCATAACAGCATTGCTCATTCGGCTTAAGCCAGCAACTGTAGCAGGTCTTGCAATTCCACCAGCACTAGTCAAATTGACACGGTTAGAATTTAAAATATTTGAACCAGAATTTGGGTTTGTATTGTTTGGATTCACAAGCCCAACAGTATTCTGACAGCCAGAAAATGAAGGTTCCAGACCATTAAGTTCTTGAGCAACGTGCTCCATGATAAAAGGCCGAAATTGAGGACAAGGCAAGGAGCCTCCAACAGTACGTCCTTCCTTGGGTGGTGTAGCTGGCTGTAGCCAAATCTGATCACCAGAAAAGCAACGCATGTCCACTGAGAAATGTTTACGATATATAACGCGAATCCAGTAAGGCCCCCTCAGTACAACAGAGACATCAATAGGCAAAAGGGAGCTAGGAACAATTCCCGGTCCACATCTTCCAGCCACTGCTAACATAGCAGCATTATGCAGTGCGTGACTCCCTAGAGGACCATCAGCATTATTCAAGAGAGGATTCCCTGAAGTCGGAGTTTGGATAACACTTGCTGATGAACTACTAGGCAACGATCCTTGTGATGGTTTGGCAGTAGCTGAGGACCCAGCTGTTCCATTAGGGGCCACAGAAGCAGGACCAGCTCGTGCAGGTCGAGTTGCAGCTGCAAGAGCAAGTAAGGTTCCTGCAGTCAGCCTAACACAGTCCAAAAGAGATGCCACCTCACCACCGTTGATGAAATCTTCAAGAAACTGCAGAGAAAAAGATACCTCATCAAGTTTAAGGAGCTTGCTAGACAGGTATTTTGCATAATCATATGAAAGATATCAAATAAGAATTAGAAAACAAGCATGTAAGACAACTCACCAACAATGCTACTACCCAAACAAAAAGGACTAAGTAGCATGCTAACATTGGTAACTCCCAATTTGCTAGTCCTAGTAATCAAATATCAAGCATGAAGCATCTTGAGAAAAAACAAACAAAAAAACATCAACAATTGCAGCACATACCTTGGTGTGAGGCCAAAGTTGGTCGGGAGATACATGCATCGTACAGCCATCTTTACCTGATTCCCACTCCACAACAAAACGAGCCACTACTCCAGGACCAAAACTAAACCACAAACTCATTAGACCAACTGCTTCAATTCGGAATGCCTTCCTCATCTGCTCTGACATCTTATCGACCACCTCAATAGCACCTTTTGACCCGCCAAGTACTTTGCTTTCCGTGTTTGTACTGCATTCTTCTAGCTTATCATCTGTCCTTACACCGAGCAGCTTCCGCATACCAAGGGCAAACAATCTCACATTTGAAAGTCTTCGCAAGTCTGCCACTAGTTTCTTAATGCTATCAGACTCAACAGACCTATAACTCAGAACAACACCTTCGAAGTCGTAACGAATATGAGAATCAACATCAGATGTGGTGGCAATACGAACACCACAACCCCATGGTGTAACTGCACTTCCCTTTTGAAGTTCCCACAGGTCCCTAAAGTGTTGATCATTTATTTTAACATCCCAGTACATACTTCCAGGTCTGCCAAGCCGTAAGCATATATTTTCCCATGAATGTTCTCTAGCAAATGGTAGTCGAAACCATATGTTGGAGGATGGAGCTTGCAAACCTGATTCTTCCACATAAGTTATGTCAAGAGCATCCATCTGGCTAGTTAAGCGAGCGTGCTTGATACAAAGTGAACACTGTCTGACCACATGTAAAAGGGCGGTAACGTATATACTGGAAGGTACACTCCCTTTATTTGCTTCAGCTATAAGGTTTCCATAGTTATAGACCTCAGATTGCCCAATCACATCTGATGAACAGACAGCTTGGGTTGAAGGAAGATAGCGAACCGGGTCTGAGATCTTCCTTCTCTTTGAAAAGACGGCTGCACTAACTTCTTCCCCATGGAGAGATGGGATCAGTTTTAGCACATCCTCAATCGAACGCTTCCGAAGATTTTTATCATGTTTCGGAACAGTATCATGCATTGTGCTATGAGAAACCCCGGTTTCTGGTGCTTGACCTGAAACGAGAATATTAGTGAAGAAAAGGAAAAGGAACAAAATGAAGCAGCGTACATAGATGTCTCTAAACTCGACGTAATCTGAGAGGATGCTTCTTACATACGGGGATTGGAGTCAACGAACCACTTCCAGCAGCTCTAGAGTCGGTTACATGGACAGAAGGTGGCACCCTGATCCCATTTGGCTTAGTACTAGAGGCAGAAACTCGGGTCCCAAGTTGTCGGAGTGGAGATAACATACGAGATGATCGGCTCCCAGAAATTAACTCTTTTGAAGATTCGCTTAGCAATCTCGCATGATCTTCATCCATCGAAGAGCTTATTTCAACTGAATGTGGAGAACGGAGAGAGGTCAGATCTTGATCAGATTTGGAGGTAGTTAGTCTCTGGTTTCTTCCAGGGCTGGAAGAGAGAGAACTGACAGAGCTGGATTGAATTAACTTCAGATTAATTGGCTGATATGAAAGATTATTGAAATGGGAACCGCCTGTGGAACCTTTTGTGAAGCTATGAACCTGCGGATGTAGCAGACCTCCATCCCACTTAGGCGAGGTGATCCCCGCTTTTACCCACTGATGACTCATTTGAACAGAACCAATTTGAGAAACAGGAGATGTGCCAAAAGATGATGAAAGACTGTTCTGGCTGGGCAAAGGAGGCAAGGAAATCCCTTTCTCAAGCTCAAATACGTCATCAACCACGGATGAAAAACATGACAGTGGAGATCCAGCAATCTGAATAGAACCATCTACACCAAACTCATCCAGAAGCCCATGTTCTGAATTCTGATTTGGACCACCAACATTAGGAAAATAGGACTTTAGCTTTTCCCAGTCAAGAAGACTCAGACTCAAATCATCTTCGAGCATTTGCATCTGACTAATGTCAATTCTGCTGAAGCGAATTACATGGTTAAATTCACTAACAGAATGAGATCTTCCACTAGTTTCTGGCTGGGTCTCCAGTAGGCAAAAGAGAGGTTTAAAGTCCTTGTCAAGTTCCAAAACCAAATAATACGACCCCCCACACTGTGGGAATCCCATGAGCAACAATCCTGATCCATTCAAAATGTACTTAGGAACCTTAGCTGTTGCCATACCTTGTTCGTAAACCTGAAGGAACCAAATAATAATAGCTAACTTAATATACATTGATAAGACGGAGACACTTTACAAATAACTAGAGGGAAGGACGTCCTGCTTGCATGCTGGTTTATACAAGGACAAGGTTACAACACAAAATAATAGCGTATATTACAAGGACCACATGAAACTGCCTTGTTGATTACAACTCCACAGTTAAAATGCTATGACACAACTACACCAATTTTAAACTTAAAACCAAATATAATGATTGAGCACAATAACTTTAAAAGTGGGCAAGTTCGAGTATTACCTTGAGGCCTAAGAACCTTCCTGTTGATGCAAATAAATGCAAAATACTTTTGATTCTCAAGTTTATAACTACTTCAGCTGCAGTCATACTGCCTTGGTTTAATGCGTCTTCAAACTCTACCAGCACAGATGGAGCAAGAATATTTCTGGATGATTGCAGAAAAAACCGGCCATTCCTGCAATCGCATTAAAATATGTTTAAAGCCTCAATTTAAGAGTTGCTTCCACCACAAAACATTATTTAATTATTCCCCACTTCAAAATATTTATAAGCATGAAACTAAAGAGATTAACAAAACCACAGGTTTCGCTCAAAAGTCTTGAAATATATTAAAATTGGATATTCCAAGCAATATATTTTGGTAAAAGCAAACCGAGAAAATTCAATTCTAGCCACCACATATAGCATAAAGGCTAAAGCACTCCAAGCATTCAAACTTTGGAGGCATGGTAAATCAGTATGAAGCATAGACAAATCAAATGCTAAGAAAACTCAATTGGTTTTGAACAGGCAAGCAGACCTGATATTTATCCCGAGGGTGATATATGATGATCCATAGGCCCGAACACATAACACGCCATTGCCCCGATGTTTTCTTGAGCTGGACTTACTATCTTTCTGCCGTAAATTAAAAAAATAACATATTAACCAAAATGTAGCTTGGATCAAACTGTGAGCACGTGCTTGAATCAAGAGTTTTATGGTTTTAACAAGATCACCAAAGAGTGTATACGACAGTATAGCAGAGAAATAATAAACAGTACTCTTAAATCAACCTTTTTTAAGTCTACGTCAGATTTATCCCCATGACACTGAAGGATAACATCTTTTGCAGCCTGCGAGATTTGAATTTTTTTGCCTAGCTCTTTATGGATATCGAGCAGACGAGTGTATCTATTACAAGATATAGCTCTTAGAAGCAATCTCTCAACATCGATGCAACTAAGATCAAGTGATAATTCACCCTCCTTGCCAGTTTTTGGATCTATGACGAATGTACTATGAATACACTTTATCTGCAGATCTTGTCCAGGTTCAATTTTAACATATGGGCACCCGGGATCAGAACCTCCAGTGTTTTTATCGAAATCTAACCAGTATAAGATTTTCAAACCAGGAGTTCTAAGACCAGCTGAGTCAGCTTCCCCGTCCTGACTCATCTGCGAAGAACCAGCATTGCCTCCTTGCCCATCAGACGATATTAGCTCAAAGCGGATAGCGTCCTTCCATCTACCCTGACGAAGTCCCTGTACTTGCCTTATCACAGTATCCATAATGAGCGCAACACAAAGCTCATGGAGGGTTGAGTAGAGAATTACGAATGGGTTGTCCGCTGCAGCCATTCTGCGCTCCAGGTCAGCACCAAGAATGTGTCTCCGTGATTCTTCAAGTTTTACAAGCCCAATTCTCTCCCCTACAAGCAACTCCAGATGCAGGATTCTCCACATAGATAGATGACCTCGGTAACCAAGAGTCATAAGAACCTTAAATTCACCATCCACACGTACAATTGCAGTACCATCAGAAACTTTGACTTCAGAAATCTCTTTGGGAAGTGTCACTTCAAGCAGTTTAGATCGCAAAAGGGTATCCAACTTCTTTAAAGCTGACTTTTGCTGCTCGTCAGCTAGTGGGCTCTGACTACCCACATCTTCAATACATTTTGGTAACTTCAAATAATTTCCACTGAGGAGAATTTCGATGGCAGAAGGGACATCATATGTAGGAGCACGGGCTTGCTGCAGCCCCTCGTGCATGAAAAACATGGAGTCAGCAGTTTGAGTGAAACATGTGTCATGACTTGAAAGAGTAGATCCAAGTTGCTGACAATAATGTACTAATGGAACCTACAAAAACAAAAGGATGCCCATAGAATGAATGTCAATTTGTTACAAGATTGAGCAGGTGAAAAACGCAACAACAAAACTCGGTAAGATCACAGGAAAAACAATAATGCGAGTGTGCAATCTCCAGTTCTTCACTTCTACTGAGTAACAAAAGACCATCATATTTGATGTATCATATCCCTCTAATTAGGAGCCTCTGCAGTATACCTTGCTAAACATAGTTCAGCTGATACGAAAACAACAAGGCAACTTGCGTGGCTTTAGTTGCTATGGGAGCGGTGGACAACATCATTTTACTAAGACTGCTTCATAATTACAATATTCACTAATTTCCTCCTAAGTATTTAGTTAGCTTACAATAGTTAGAATAGTTTAGCTAGCTTAAGTATTTGGGACGCAGAACCATCAGAGTTAAGCTTTTCAACAGCAGTTATTTTTCCAACTGTAGAACTCCATTTCAACATTCAATCATAAAACATTTCTAAAGCTACATATGTCGCCCAGTAAATAAAAAAAGGTTACCCACATCATAAAAATAACCCATTTGCAGAACAAAAGTTCCAAACTTTGACAACATTTTCATGGATAAGCATCATCATTGGCATCCTTTACTAACCCGTAAATTGAAAAATGGAGCCACCCTTTCATTCTTATTCTAAAAATATAGGTCAAAATCAAGCTTATGATAGTCCGAATATCACTAATTTATCAAATTAATACAGTAAAACCACAATAAACACTTACTTGTTGACACCATTTAGCAAGAACATGAAGACGAAGCATACGTTGTCGAGTCTTCACTAAGTATTTAAGAAGACTAATCTTCTTTTCAGAATCAGATTGTTCAGAATTCTTCGAGTTATCAACTAAATCATGTAATGAAATAAATGAATCTTCAGCTGCTCGACGTACTAATGTCGAGAATTCAACTGTGTTTTGCCCAAGTTCTGCCATCTTTCAATTTATCTTCTCCTCTATAAAAAGATTTCTAATCTAACAATGAAATTAGGGTTTTTTTTCCATTTCCCCCAATTCCAATACTGTAATCACCAAAGACCAATCACTCAATCATTCCAATGTAATTCGTGAGAAACAAAAATTAGGGTTCTTTCTTTTTATTTTGATGAGATCGAAAGAGGAAAGACGAGAGAAAACCCTACGGCCTCTTTAAGCCGGGCTTTCTGGGATCACGCTGAGTGTGCAATGCAATGCTCTTTTGGAGAGAGAGGATTGTGATTAGAATTTATAGGAATCACTATTTAGTACTAATTTTATGGGCTGTTTAATGGCTGGCCCATCCACTAACTAAAATATAACCAGAGGTCAAAAAAAAACACGGTTTATAATGTTAGGTGCTGAATTTTGTTATTAGTATGACACGTGGGAAGATAAAGCAAATTTTCAAGACTAGGGAATGTTTTGGCACGGCTATTTCATATTGTTTGAATTTGTAGTTTTATGGTGCTTTTACATAATGGTGAGGTCAACACATTTCAACTCTACCTTTGTTACTAAAATGCCATATATATTCGTATCACATCGTATATTATATATATAATATTTTTCTATTCCCCATATGCATTAATTATTCTGTATTAATGTTAATTTTTATCCCAATCTAACTTAACACTATTTAAATGATCGGTAAAACAGTTGAAAAAGAAAAAAAGATTTCCAATGCGTGCTTGGTGATAATACAAACAAATAATAGTAAATATTAACAGAGGCAGGGCCGACCCTGATATTGATGATGCCCGAAGTAGATGTTACAAATGTTTGCATATAACTGTTTGACCAAGTCAACATGCTTTGGTTGTTAGTTGAGTAATCTTTTTTTTTTCTTTGTAAGGATCCAAATCTATTGGAGTATTTTAAACTGGTTAGTCTAATTGAATTTTTACAATCTACCAAATTTTAGTACCATGAAGCAAAATCTTATCATAAAATCGAAGGTTTCTTTTATTTTTTTAAAAAATAGAGCATAAAAACTAAAAGAAAAAGAAACAAAAAACCTTAAACAAGAGGAAAACGAAAAACTCAAATCATATATAGAAAGAGTTTTTTTATAAAAAAAATAAAATGGCAAGAGTTTAGAGAGAACGTATCAGGCAGGTGAACTTATATATAAAAATTTTTAAGCCATAAGTAATTTTTGTTTTGTTTTGCTGCCCTTTTGAAGTTTGTATATCACAAATCACTCCCACAAAATACAGACTTTCGTGTCAACTCCTCTGTACCAAAATTCAGACAGCAACATATTTGATGCCCCAACTATTTTGCTGCCCAAAGTTGACCTTCGTCAACTTTGGGCCAAGGTCGGCCCTGAATAGAGGTATTCAGTCTGCCATGAATTGTAGTTTGTCCTCCCGATTTTAAGAAACTCCGGTGAGTCACTTCACAGCGTGAAGTGGTTTAAGACGGAAATACTGCTACGTCCTTTAGAGTTGTAATGTTCAGTGTAAGTTTTAACTGTGGTATGCTTGTATATGGAGGAGTTTTCATCAGAAAGCTCCTGTATAAAACCATATAAACTTGCGGTACTTCTCTGAAAAAGATGCTACTCATACCCTTGGTAAAACGTGATTAGCAAGTACTCGATGCTCGACACTTTTAAGTTTTCCATTACTGATAAGTTGATCAAAAAAAAGAAAACGTTACATAGATTCTTATTAATTCATATAAAAATTTAAGGAGACAAATTAATTACCTGAAGAAAATTGTTGATATTTACTTTTAGAGCATCGAGATAGGCTTGACTCATATTAAGAATTTGTAGTCCACATCAAAACAGTCTTGGAGAAGAATAATGAAGAAACTTGAGTCTGAATGCTGGGTTGTACCTAGGGTCAGTTCAGGTTGTGGGCATACTGGATAATAATGATTAATGACCATTAAGTGTCAAACATCGAGTAAAGTCCATGCATTTAAGGTGCGCTTTGTTTATCCCTAGGGCCTCTGAAAATAACACAATCAGACGACACTTTATTTGGGGTATATCAACGACCATATAGATAGTTAAATCCGGCGAAAGGTAAAATCAGCGTCAGGAGTTAGCCGGGAAGTTACAGGACCAATTCTTATCAAATAAAAAGTCTCGAGTGGAAGTTGCAAAAGTAAGCTAAATTTTTATCAAACTAACTTTCATCCCCCGCTAAAACCTGCATTTGAATATCACTTTTTACTGTCTTCATGCTCATTTTAGCTGATACAATTTTATTTTCCTGATGCTTATGTCTCTCTTAGATAAAGTTTAAGACAAATATATTAAGGGGTATTGTTCTATATACTCACGATGAATTAGCACCTCGCATCTGCCAGAAACGATTTATCAATTGTACATCTGGTGCTCTAAATATATTTTTTTCAACCGCTGATTTATCATAAACTCCTTCAACTTGGTGGTATCATCTGAGTTGTCTGGTTTTTGTTGAGATAAAATGAGTGTCATTTGGTAGATTTTTTTCCAGTGCTTTTCCCAGGTCGCAACGTAGTTTCTCGTTAATGACTCTTTTGTTGCTCCAATGCCCTTATATCGACCTGGTGTCAAAGGTACCATGGATGGACCTGCACGTGATAGAATGTGTAAATGCAGTGCACCACACACACCTTAATTAAGTGAACGCATACTTTTGATGTGTATGTCACATCAAATCCTTGCACTAATTTAGTCAGCAATATACTTTTCATACAATACATTATTACAACCAACTATTTAGTGCAACAAGTTGAACTAAAACAGAACGAAATTGAATCTAAGGATTTTTTTTAATAAAATTATATGTCTTACGGATATCGTTATCTTCGAAAGAAGTGTTATTAAATTTATACATTAGAATATACATCGTTTGCGGTGACTACAATGATCTTTGTGCAATTGGTGAATCCTGGTACCGACCTACATTTACCGCTGAAAACTAAAATGGTAGAATTCTTCAATTTAATTATGTTCTGGTCTTTAAGCTTTCCTTGAGGCTCTCGTAGTGATCTTTGGAGAAAACAACGTGAATTTGTCTTCCATATAATCCAAATCAGTATGTTTCTATAATAGAATTTCAACCATTAGAATCGGAATCCTCTCCCAGAAAATCTAGTTCATTGAGGCAAATCCTAAGATCTTCGTTTAAGTACATTACACCATTTATAATAACAATTATTTCATATCCATTCTCCTCCTTTTGAATAGAAGAGTGATCATTATTAAGATCTGGAGTTAAAATAACTTTACCATTATTGTAAGGACTTTCCAAAAGTTGCTCATCTTCATCAGAATCTTCGTCAACCTCATAATCTTCAATATCCCAACGACGTTGAAGTTCCGTTCGCATGACCTTGCTAGTTTCTTCAAGAGTCTCTTCTGATGCTCCATCTTCTTCTAACTGATCATATTGCTCAGAAAGTTTTATGACATTGATATTTTTTCTGCTATTACTCACGATAGAGTTTCCAGACCATATCACTTCTTTTGGAATTAGTGAAGGAAAGGCATGATAAAGAGGAGTAGGTCTTGATTTGGTATCATAAGTTTTGAATTCCAAACTCTCAGACATCTGCACATTACTAGAAAACAACTGATCAGAAGTATAACTATCCTTCCATCCTAGTGATTGTTCCCTTACATACCCGTCATAAGGTTGTTGGCATGTATGAGAATATCCGTAAAGTTCCGTAGGATACTGACCATAGCCAAAAGACTGGTTTTGGTTATACCCCTGGTATGATTGGTAGTTGTCATAAGACTGAGATTGAAAACCATATTGATCACCACTATTATATGATTGATCTTGTACATCGTACATGTTATTTCCATAAGGAAACATGACGACTCACAAGAAAAACAAAATTCTAACTAAAACCTAATAAATAAATAAAAACGAAAGTGATACACAACTTGTTTTCATAATTTACCTCCCGAACGAGAGTTGAACACCTTCAACGAGTTGTTAACACCACGAAAACGTAAAACTCTGAAAAACACTAAAGAAAAACGTAAAAACATCTATACTAATAAAACAAGCTAAAACAAATAACAAATCAATTAGCGACTGCTTCCCCGCAGTGGCGCCAAAATTTGATGCGTATCGTAAATGCAACAAATTACTCAAGATATTTTTCAATAATTAACTAGTAATGTATCGGTAGTAAGGATCGTTCCCATAGAGAGCTGTGTAATTGAGATGTTATTTGGGTTAGAAATACTAGAACAAATACTAAAAAGGGGGTTTGGTTTAATTAACTAATTAAAAAGAATAATAAAAAGATAATAAGAAAGAAATAAGAAAGAGATAATTAGGGAGTCCTTCTTCGTTACCAAACGTTGACTGAATTAATATACTTATCTATCTTTCGTCAGAATCATTCATCACCAACCGTGGAATAGCAGGTACACTTAGCTATCCCCAAAACTCCTTGTATCACCGGATAACATGTACGCTTAGTCACCGGTATTTATCCAACTGAGCCGCCTTGAGGTACGCTTACAAGGTGTAACTCGATCGAATGCTTTAAGATTTGTGAATTTAGGTTTGATCCTAGTAGTTAGACTCAGTAAGCTCGGTCCACTGCTAGTGTTTTCTTCACACATGATTACTTCACAGAATCCCTCTACAAGGTCTCACGTTCTCTACTTGTGTAGGAGATGATCGACAATTATGGATCGCTCAACTCTCTACTAGCAATATAGTGATCAATAGATTAATCTAGCTTGCACTCCAAACAATCTACAAAATCAATCATAAACCCTAGATATAGTGAAAACAAACGATGATGATAATAACTCCAAACAAACTTATATTAACTTATATAGCTTCACTCTTAGAACATTGAATTCATCCTTAATTAATAAAGATTTAGCTACTCATATTACAAAGATGAATGGTTCCCCATAAAGGGGAAAACCCTAGGTTTTTGATATGGAATATAGAATATGTGATAGGGATGTTAGATCTTTCTTCCAAAAGTTTAGAGATGTCTTGTTTTAGCCTTGGATGTCTCCTTTTATAGCCTTCAATGCTTGGCGTTCAAGTCTGCTCTTTCTAGGGTTTAGAATCTTTCTGGAACCGTGTTTCCTTGAGTTAGAAGTCAATTTCACGTCCAAATATATCCCAAAACAGTCTGAGGTTCGACTACTATTCTTTGAAAACTTACTAGCCGAAAATGTCTCTGTAGACTCTTTGAAAACATTATTTTTATGTTCAGGTTCGGCTACTGTTGAATATAAATTTTTCTGGACGAACCTGATAACTTATTTTTTCTCCAGACAGTGTCAGGTTCGGCTACTAATTGCCTGATGGATTTCTGGTCGAACTTCTCTCTATACACTCAAGTCTTTCAAGCTTGTTTGCCCATAATTTCGTCGTCCGATGTCGGAATGACCTCATTCTTTTTGCGTTGTCTTCGTCTTTTTGTTCTATTCAAGATGGTGTTAATAAACCATGGATTTGAATAATTATAATTTGGTCTTGGATCCTTCTTCATTTGTAATGCTTTACTTCCTTGCTCATTCTAGCACTTTGTAGTTCCCTTTGGATGATTCACCTAATATTACACATAAGATAAAAAAAGAGTAATAACAAGTAATATGCAAGAATTATAACTTAAACAAGTGTGGATTTGACAATAAAAACATGTGAACTATGCACTTATCAAAACCTTGTCAGGAAAACCTGAAGGAAAAAAACCTAGGTGAAGGTAAAAAAGTACATAATATATAGAGTAGTGTTGGACATGCATATGATGCCTCGTTAAAACCTTGACAAGTAAAACCCAATGAGACAAAACCTTGACGAATGAAAAAGAGTACAACGTGATTATCCAGTGAAATACCTTTGACTATGATGCTCCCTCTGATAAGTACTTCAGTTAAATCTTGGTTTGCAAATGTTTGAGTCGAGACTTCTCAATTTCGATGAACGAGTTTCTTGAATGCAGAAAATTGCTAGTTGATGAAGTCTTCTTTTGTGTTAGTCTTTTACTAGTAGTATTCTCGAGGCTTCATGCTTCTTTAAGTACATTAAGGACTTGTGTCTTGGATTATCAGATTCTCGGAGATGATTTGCATAAGTAGTTGATGTAGTTTCTTCATAAAAGTGCCAAGATACGAATACATTACCATACATGAAAAAACGAAAAACAGTATTTTTGAGTAAACCTTATGTGGTTCAGAAGGAATCCAAAATCCTAGGAGGTGGTTATGTTGATTTGGTCTAATAAAATGTGGGCATCCACTAAATAGACGAAAATATACAACTCCCCCTTGGACGATCACAATGCCGAATTAAATTGCCTCACTAAAACCTTGCCATTAAAACCCGATGGGACAAAATCTGGACGAAGGAAAAAGAGCACACTATCAATATTTTGAATGAAAATTCAACGTCAGCAAGATGTTGCCTCGTTAAAACCTTGTCAGGAAAACCACATGGGATAAAACCTGAAACGAAAGAAAAAGAGTACAACTTTTGACGTTTTTGTGGATACTAACTCAATTATATAAGTTTAGAGAATAAGCATCAAAACAAAATTTATAGTCTGGTTAATAGACAAGCTTGATGGTAGCATAATTCTTAATTGCACAAATCAAGAAATTGTAAAATTTATGCTGCTAAGCGTGGATTTTAGTGTTTATAAGGATTCTTTAATAGATCTATAAAGTTGATATCATCAACTAATCCGGATTTTTGGCTTTGTACAGAATTTATAAAAACACATAAAGGATTGTTGAACCTGATATAATTGATTCAGGTGGCTGCGTGAATATAATTTGAATCCTCCATGGATTACAGATTTGAATATGTTCCCCGATCACATTTCTTGTTTAAATACAATACAAGTCCTTAAAGGACTACCACGCCAAATGCATCATATAAGGAGAACAAAATATTGAACCAATCCTAGGGTCTGAGCTAAAATGAAACCTTCAAATCGTTTTTACAACGAATATATTTCTCGTATAAAGCGTTAGGACTACACCAACCCGCAGTTAATAGGCTTGGCATTTTTAAGGTGTTAAGTCTTGGATCCAAAATTTTTTAATTGATAGACTAATCCAACCTAATTTGGATTGTATGCCAACCAATCAAATATGTCGATGTTGCTCTGCAGAGGGGTTAACAACCGCCATCATTTATTATTTCAGTAGCTACTATGAATAATCGACAATCATACTAGTTTACTCTGATCCCACATTATTCTCAAATTTATGCATATATTAAAAAATTCAATCAAAATTACTGGTACCAGCGCCCGCGAGCATTGTAATCTCCCCATCTTCCAGTGAAGAGACAGATTATGAGAATGTATATCTTGTTTTGATAGACTCCATTGAAGCACTATTTGTAGCTTATTCTAAAATGCTACTTGTTGCTATTTGTGATTGGATTTGCCTTTCAAGAGGTAAATGCTTATATAAAAGAAAAATGAGACATTTCATGCCTGTTCAATGACATCCTTTTAGATTTGATCATGATGAGAGAGAAAGTGATATAAATTTTAAGCTAATTAACACCAACTTTTGATAATGTATAGTCTCCCCCTGATTATGGCGGAAATATTTATATCTCAAATCTAAAACTTTAAGTTTCGTAAAGTATTATCCTATTTATTCGAGGACATATAGTCATGGTAATTACTGGGTTCTAATATCACCATGTTGGATTGTAGATACTGACTTCAAGTTCCATAAAAATTGTCTTAAAAATAAATTTAAATTGTAGTCTACTTGACATATAAATTTAACATCAACCATGGATTTTATTGGTTACATACAAAAGCGCATAAAATATGCAAATAAATTTCCAATAATTTCGTGACCTATAGGACCAACGAGATAATGCTTTGAAATAAAATTATAGACATATTCTTTATCAAAAGAAATTTATATGAAAATCAATATAGTTACTACAAGGACTAATAATATTGGCTAACAAGCCGGGTATGCACCCTTTGATGTTTAGTGTCCTGGCGTTTTCCAAATGCTTCCAAGTTTTGGAGATTATTACAACGAGGAAAAATAAAATTTTGCTCGATATCCCTCAAGAATGCAACAATTCCTCGTTTAATTATAATTGCAATTGTTATAAAAAAATAATAATCATAAGAACGAAATTTTATCCGTTGAGGATCGATAGAAAACCCCAATTTCCATTTGTTTAGATGATTGTTTTTAAGAAAATAAAGAAATCAGTATCACTATTTTTATAGAGGTAATCCACTTGTGGTTGATGAATAATTTCTTTGAATGAATAGAAACCAATGGTTTAATTTATATAAAACCATATTTGATGGTATACTTTTTATGATATGTGACATTCTTCTAGAATTGACGAACAAATCACACTGTTTAGGCAAAAATTTAAAAATATGCCAAAATATCATTTCTCACGAAATTGTTGGAGAAACCAAATATTAATTGGTTTTAAAGATTTACCAAAATCGTATCGACAAAAGAAAAAAAAATTGTCGTTTTAGTCAACGCAAAGGGAAAATCCACGTTTCGATTTACTGATGGTTTCTTGTAAAAAAAGAAGAAGAAGATAAAAATCGTATATGAATCACATGATCATTGTCCAATGAACAAAGATATCAATATTAACTGGCCAGAGGTTTTTGAACCATGCATGTGTTTCATTATCGTAAAGATAATCAAATCCATGATGACACCAAATTTTTGGTAATTATAGTTTCTTTAAAGAAATTGAAACCGTAAACCATCTTTTGATGGATTTTTTTCTTTCTCTACAAAAAAGATTAGAGAAGAAAGGAAATCAAATTTACTTGTAAAGTTGATCACCCATAACCCATATAATATTGACTATGTCTTTGGGGATTGATTAATGTATTTTAAATGCACCTGTTTTTTTCCCGAGAACTACGATAACCATATCATCATATTTGGGGTTGCAAAAATATAATAAAAACCATCATAGAAAAATATATCGAGATGTGTGGAAAAAGAAATGCATTATTGACCATTAATATTAGTCACCAGGTAGAGACAAAATAATAATAATAATAATAATAATAAAAATTATACCTAATCAAGATAACTGTTAAACAGAATAAAAAATAGGGAGGGAAAAAAAACTCCATAAACTACTATATAACGAGTTAGATTATCTTATATTCATGCTCTATGCATACAGTTCGACAAGAATGGTTTTAATCCAAACTAAACACATATACATCAATAAGTATAAATATGATAATCTATGAATAAAAAGATTCGATTAGAAAAAAAATATTATATATACATCTGATGACATATGAGACAAACTAAAAAGTTAACTCATATTATATTATATGTAAATAAAAAAAAAACTTAATTAGAAAAGGAAAAAACTAGGTTTTATTTTTTATAAAAACTATGAAAACTAAGAAAATAAAAGAAAGTCGTTAATCAATCATAATGTATTACTCATTGATTAAAGCTACGTATGTGATAACGTGTTGTAAACTAAAGAAAACATAGAAATAAAGAAGGAGAAGGAGAATTTATATTGGGATATCACATTATAAATGAAATGCTCTCTATTTATAGGGAAAAGAAGATGAGCATTTTACCATAGAATTAAGGTGCATGCACCAACTACTAGTGGTGGTAGTTACAAAGTAGTGAGATAAATGAAAAGGTGAAGAGGAGATGAATCAATGGTAGTGTAAGTGTGGTGTAAATCCACCAAATGTTATTTCATAACACATAGATAATTTTGCTAATTGTTATTTTTATAGTTATTATTATTATTATTATTATTATTATTATTATTATTATTATTATTATTATTATTATTATTATTATTATTATTATTATAAAAACGAGAATTTTATTAGATAGGAAAAACCGATTACAAATTAGTGGTGGGAAGCCTCGCCACAAGCTGAGCTCCGACACCCTTTTGAATGGAAATGCCTAGTCTAAAAAAAAGGGAGTTGCCTATTTTGTAATTGTAGTCAAGGCTTGCGATGCGATTCTGCAACCTTGACACAAAAGCTATAAGGTCCTCTCCTAATTCTCCTAAAGTGGTGAACACTAGCACACTGAACCCATATCCATGATCTTCACATTGGGTAAGGTATTTGCTGTTCTTGCGAGTAGTAGCGTTTAAAATTGCCTGACCGGGCGGTTATTATTATTATTATTATTACTATTATTATTGTTGTTATTATTATTATTATTATTATAAAACAAAGACTTTATTATAAAATCTTTTGGTTTAGGTCCGTTATACTAATTTTTACTTTTAGCAGATGATTAGCTATAAGTTCTCCGTACTAATTTCTATTTCAAGATATAATTGGCTCTAGATTTATTGAAATATACTCAATAAGCTTCTATGTGAATTTGGGATCTATTAGTTCATTAATAGAAGCAAACTTTCCTTTTATGTCTAGGAATACATGTATGCAGTTGCCCTGTCTAGGTTCATGACGCTTGACAATGTCTACCTATGTAACATATATCACACAAATACATCAGAATTACCAACCTCTATTCTTGAGTGTTGGATTAACTAAGTGTTCGATGGGTTAAACCAATGTAGTTAATATCGGTTGTACCGATCAATAATATCGGAATTTATCGTATATCGTCCTTTAACTTAGACGATACGCAAAATATCTGTTATAAATGAACATTCTGACTATATCGTCTGTATCGGTTGTATTGGACCGGTATATCGTTCGCAGTATCCCCCGATAATATCGGTAAGGATACAAATGTATTTATTAACAATGTTTTTATTAATCTTTTTTCTAAAAAAAATTCTCATATAAATTCTATGTTTGGGGATGTTAGGTTATCAGTTGAAACTAGTCAAGTTGATGTTTTTACACTATAAAGGCATTTCATTAAAGCTTTGAGTAAAAAAATACAAATCTACCTATAAATTATAAAAGTATAAAGTTAATTGTGTATCAACGATAAAATCCGACATAATCATTTGTTTAGGTTATCGCACCTTACCGATACGAGACCGATACACAATATTAATTACTTTGGGTTAAACTAATTAATCTCCAATCTCTATCAAAATTTCTGAATTCTATTATAATTGGTTTTAGCCTACAATTTTTATTTCATAAAATAAATAAATAATATATATACCAAAACAAGCAACAAGTCATCAGTATGCATGTTATACAAATCAATCAACCAATTAATAAAATTTTTAGTTCTTGATTATGTTTTAGTGATTACGATTGATCTTACAATCCAACCCAGTTCTATACTAATCTAGTTTACTAACTGGCACTGGCTATTTGTCTATTATTTCTCGTATAAGATCTAATGGTGAGATCTGATACCAAGTTTGTAGCACCCAAAAATCCACCTACTTAGAAATCTAAGAGACCATACTACATTCTGAGGTATTAAGGATCTAAACATCTATTTATGCATTAAATTAAAAGGTCTAAATAAAGATTAACCTAAACCCTCTATGAGAGTACATATACGAACACCTCTCAGATGATATACATACAATATTGAGTTAATTTACAAATCAAATATATACACAAAATAAACCTAATGGAAGCTAACCGAATAACGGACTCAACTCCTCGAAGCTTTCAAATCTTGAACAACCACTGTCACGTGCACTACTTGGTCTGTCTCTCAAAATGAAAGTGGGAATTGAGTGACCACATCATCCCCAAAGAGGTGCCTAGTAGAAACATAACTGACTTTCAAGTAATCACTAACATGGTTTGAAAAAAATGTAGGTTTTAAAGAAAACCGATAAATTACGGAAAAACATATAAAGCATAATAAGAAAATAATTTGCACAGAAATATAAACTTCTACTAACCAATCATCCGACACACAATCAGAACAATAATAGTTGAGTGACATAATCCTTCAGAGTAATAAGGTTGACTCTTGCGGATTCTATAACGATCATTAAATCCACATTCCCTTAGTCAGATTTAGATTTGTATCCTTATTAGTACCTCATTCATACACGCACTCTACATAGCAAGCATTCGAAGATATGAAAAATGATAACATTATATCCGACAAAAAAATCTACCATGGAATGCCCATTCAAACCATGCGTAACCCATCAATCATATATAAGATTCTCATCATCCTCCTCTTTAAATACCAAAATATAATATAATATCTTTCTCAAAGTAATTTTAAAGAAAAGTAAACATCCATATATGAGACATGAGCTACCCTACATAATAATAATATCGGGAAACAATTTCGCTCTCTATTTGTAATATTGGCTGCAATTCCGCCCCAATATCAGGAAACAATTCTGTCCCTTATTTATAATGTTGGCTGCAATTCCGCCCTTATAATAATAATGACACCATATTGCAGTACCATGTAAATTTGGGATCCATATCTCATATCAATCAACAAGAAGCCTCATTTCTTCCATTCAAACAATAAGTAAAGTTGCAACCACTTTCCATTCAATGAAAAGAAGTATCTTTTGAAAATAAGTAATTACTCCCAAAACACAGATGTTAGTTGTTTCAGAAGATCCAATCCACCCAAAATGTAAATCAAGATAGTTTGTATTACATACATGTATATCATGCTTACACATATCATATAGTAACAAAAATATGCTTGAATTTCACAATATATACCTTTGAAAAACAACGGTTAATTGATGTTTGGTAGTTGAATTTTGTCCAGTATTAATGTTTGGTCTAACTTTCTTCCAACTTAGAATTTGGTACTTGTTTTTGACGTTGATATATGTTGACTCAGTTAGATATTGACATCTGTTAAGAAAATATAAAAAATAATAATTTAAAGAAATAAATATATTAGACAAGTTTACGATCATTCCCTTCACTATTGTAACATTTATATAACAATTTTGGGACCTAATAATTCGTATCCCTTTCTTTCTCTCCGTCTCTATTCTCTGCAACATAATCACCCTCACTGGCCATATCAACAACACCGCCACCACCACCAACCATGTCAACGCCATCCGTATCAAGAACAACTCATACCACCACCAACCACTTTCTTGTTCGGGCAATTCCATAAACATGTTAACTCTATCTCCAAATCAAAACAACCCAGATTATAACTTTAATTACATCCAACCCAAATTACATCATTCCTCAATAAAACCCCCATTTTTTCTCAAACCCCTAAAATCAAAGTATACAAATCCAACCTAAATATCATGTAATTAAACATTTAAAATAATTAATAATTGTTACTACATCTTCCCCAAACCATTCAAAACACTAATTACAAGATTCAACAAATAAAATACCCAAATTCTATAAACCCTAGAAATCAAATTTTATAGAAACTCCAAATTCTATAAACCCTAAAACATATATTACAAAACGATTATAATTTGAAGTGGATTTCATGTACAAACCCTTTGTGTCGAACCATAGCTTCTCAATTTCACCCTCAACTCTTCGATCGTCATGGAGAATGAATCACTGTATAAATGATGTTTTGATTTATTTTATACTTATTCGACTATTACGGGTCAAAACGACTACAAATTCAACTAAACCTAAATGCATTTTAGATCATATCTCTCTCACACAATATGTTTATCCTCTGTATGCAACTAATTTTGGGTGAAGCTTGTACAGAGATTTGATTATATTAATTTTGATTTTTTGATGTTTGATCGATGATTTAATTGAAATGGGATTTCATCATTTTGCAGTAAGCTCTGGATTTTTTTCTCGGTGGTTTCAAGCGATTTATATTATGGTTGGAAGACGGTGGTGATGGTGGTCTGGTCGGAATGGAAGAGAGAAGAAGGAAATGTGGATGAAAGTGTGATTGAGAGTTAGGTTATGAGATGGAAAGGGAATACATAATTAGGGTAATGGATGGTTTGATCTGGACCGTAGGTTTTAATATTATTGTTAAAGCCGTTGGATTCTAGACTCATTTCAAGGGTACAATTGTAAACTCAATAATTTTATTCTATAAAGTTAATTAAAGTATGGTAATAGACAGTCAACGGGGGCCAACGTAAAGTCCAGGTCCCAAACCCCAAGTTGGACAAAAGTTAGACCAAATATTAAAATTGGACAAAATCCAAGTATCAAAGGTCAATTAACCCGAAAAACAATAATGAATACAAAAGAGTTCGTTATCGATTCCCACCTCATTTGATGACAAGCAACGCCTACCTTGAGATCCAAATCCATGGATTCATCTTTTAAATCGATCGTTGTTAATACTGACTAACTGTTAATCACACAAGCACCCTAAGAATATAGTTAATAGGCTCACCCAATAAGCATAACACAATATCATTCAAGTTCATAATTAATAGCTAAGTGAAATCACTAATGGTTATAGTTTTACTAATGGTTCTATAACATGGTATTTAAATTTTTTATCATATATATATCTACTCATCCAAATTAGATGAATTTGATGTCATTAGAAAGCTCTCAAAAACTCTACAACTTTGCATAAGGAATTGAAAGCTAATTCGGACCCTAAATAGTACGAAGCATCAAATTAAATAAATTGGCCTTAAACCTAAGCCCATTGGCCCATGGGCCTGACCCAACCAGCCCAATAGAATGGTCCACTAACCCATAAATTGACCCATGACTTGACCCGTTAACCCGTCCCACGACCCGAATTGTCTGACTCGGGTTGACTCAGTCATCTTCCTCGTCAACACTAGAAAATTTTCTAACTGTTTCAACACTAATTATAATTCAAGGGGGTCAACTTAGTAGGTCTCTGTATTACTCAATTTGTTGGATATTTAGAATCTCGGGATAACTTATTCTAACCTATCTATAAAAGCTCAAACTTATGGTCAATCACGACTGTTTACACATGATTTTAACTCCGACGTGTCAATTTAGAACACTCATATCTCACTTATTTTTTAACCAAATTGAACAAAATTTATATCTACAGAAATTAGAAACAATGAACTACAATTTATGTTTATAGAAATAGGTCCGATTCATAATTTAAGGTACCTAGTTTCTATATGTAGGGCAGAGAAACACATAAACTCACATAAAATCATGATCTCAAAACTAATAACTTGATTGTTTTTCACATAATTCAATATATATCAATTATCTAATCATTATAAACATACTAGAACTAGCTAAAAAGATTATATTTATCATTTAGTGATGTTTACTCATCATCTTCACGGATAGCATCACCATCACCATCTTTCTTTCTCTAACAATTTTCTCTTGATATCTTTATCTTTAATTATAACTACAATTTCCATTTCTATTATCCTTCTTTCTTAATCTTATACTCACTTTCTTATGAGTTACGACTGCTACCATTTCTTTGTAAACTCAACACCTCAAGTTAACCAAAAGAATATCAAATACTAATAATTAAACTAATAATTGAACTATTATCACACCTTAGTTACACCTTATATAATTAGTGTAAAAAAATAGTTTAGTTTAACCCTAAACTTATTTAATTAGTCTTAATCTAAAATATATAATAAACTATAATCAATCATTAATTTGGTCAATTCCAGAGTCAAATGGATTTGACTAAAGTCAAGATTTGCATGATAGTGTTCAAGTGACATATCTTCTTCGTTCGGTGTCCGTTTGACGCGTTTGAGTAGTCCATTTCGCAGAACTTTTCGAGAATGATATAATGGCATAATTGGTTTGCACTAATTATTATTTTGTTAATTAATAAAATTAATGCTTCAATTTAATTAATTAAGTCATTTCGCGGCGTAATCGTCATTTGACCACTCTAATGGCATTGACCTGCTTGCGTGTCCTTATAAGTATTCCTCAGGAAATCCGCAGTTAGAACTCCCCAGCCATACTTTTCTTCATCTTTACCCATTTGTGTAGTCCAGTGTGTGTTTTGTCTTCATTATGTAGATGTACGTAACCTCCTGCCAGACACAGTATGATTAAGAGCGTGAAAATGTCCTTGCGTTGTGCCTTTGAGAAGTAGAGAAGATCACACACGTGTTCCATCAGAGACTGGATTACTTGATTGATAGGCTCTTCAGACATAGTGAAACACCTGACAGGGAGAGGGTTCCTATGTACACATTCAGTCCCCAGGTCCAGTTCTCCTGATTCAATCTTTTCTTTAAACAATTTCCATTTCTAGCCATTGCAATCACTTGTGGGGTGATTAACAAACCTGTGAAAACGACAATATTTGGGGAATACCATTTTCTTTTCTTTTGGTGGACGTTGAATATGAGTATAGATGTTAAGTTTTTGACAAGGGTCAGAATTAAAAAAAATCGTCCTTCTGCCTAGTTACAAGAACATAGAATATCTGCACATACTTGTGCGCATACTTCTGACTTCATATCAAAATACAAAATACTGTATTCCTAGGTATATTCTGCAGCGAATTGAGGATACAGTCTCTACAAAAGGCTATAGGCATTCTATGCTAACAATGTAGTCTATAATCTCTACATAATAAGTCTCAAGCTCCTAGATGGTTTGCCCACTAGTATATAACAACTTGAGTCTTCTCCAAACAACTATGAACATTCTAAAATGGCATTACAGCCTCCTCAATACTCATGATATTCATTCCATATCGATCTAGTCTCAAGTCGCATAAATTCCATGGCTGAATTCCTTGAACTTGCCTCGAATGCGCATCAATATTTTAGTAACATCTATCAAATGCGGGAATAGTTAATGCTTAAACCCCAAAATACACTCTAGCTCAACGCTTCGTTCGTAACGAACTCAAATTGCTCTTCTGAGCTCAAATATGTTATTTTAGCACTTCTAAGCCACAAGTTATGTGCCACTCCTTTTGGACGCACCACAACCGAGAAGCAATGCCTCAAAATACGCACTAAACTTTAAACTAGACTAACTCTAGCCTTTTCTTCTATCAACGCCAAGTTAACATTAGCTATTTGTCTTAGCACCTCATTGGCACTAGTTATCCACCTTAGCGCTAAAAGCGCTAAAGTTTCCTAGTGCTAACCTTAGCACCCGAGAAGCGCTTACTAACCTAACATGGTATTAGCTAGCACATCTTGGCCTAATAAGGCCTTAACTAGCACGTCACTACCTTATTACCTTAACTAGGAGCAAACTTTTTGGCTAGCTCTAGCCTGCCGCGTCTCTGAGTACCGACCTCATTTGGCTGAGGCGTCTCTGAGTACCGGCCTCATTTGGATGAGGCGTTCCTGATCAATGGTTCCACCAGCGCTGACGTGTCCCCAAGCCACTAGAGCCTGATGCGTGATGTGTTTTTGAAATAGTGTTAAAAGATTCGATACTCAGACTTGTAAAGATTTGATTTTTAGACCTAATTTTTGATACTAAAAACAAAGAAAATTAAAGTAGAGTTGACTGAAATTATGCAAAGAACT
Source organism: Papaver californicum (assembly GCA_023531435.1). Classification (NCBI taxonomy): domain Eukaryota; kingdom Viridiplantae; phylum Streptophyta; class Magnoliopsida; order Ranunculales; family Papaveraceae; genus Papaver; species Papaver californicum. Next base: position 677,155 of record JAJJMC010002143.1, on the reverse strand, counting down.
GAGACTAAGGATTCCACCATTAGCCAATTTTTCAAGTGAAATAGCATTAATAATTATCTTGCAATTCATAAATTCAATTGATTCAAAATATTGCCAAAGTTAGATTTTCAAAATAATAGTTGTAAATCAAAAGTATGAGACATCAATAGCTCTAAACTAAGCATGACCCATCAAAAGAAAACACAACTAATTGATAAAAATCATTTTTTCAAATTTAATTCAAAGCAAATAATCATAAAAGAATTACAAAAAATTAATAAGATAAAAATATATCACTTTAAAATTGGAAAAATGGCTTCCTCCGTCGCCTCATCAATGGGGTCTAGCTTCTCATGTCAAACACTCTCTCAAAATACATGTTCATAGCTCAAGGTGCTTAAAAGAAGAGAAAAACAAAAGTAACATAGAAAACATCTACGGATATAAGTGTTGCTGAGACTGTTTTCTGTGTTGCTGAAGAGAGAAAATACAACAGATAATAAAGTACGACTCCTGGATGCAGTAAAATATGAAAGAAAAGGTAACGTAAACTGAGACTGTTTTCTCCTGTAGTATGTTCTTCTTCTTCTTCACGTGAATTTTTCTGAAATTTTATGGCTCTCTATGAATGAATTTTTCTTCGATCTGTTGGGTTTATATAGGCTTAGTAAACCATAACAACCTTTCCTAATCGATAAGGACTAAAGAAATCAATCCCAAACTAACTTAAACTCGTGTAAATCTCAAACAGAGAAGAACTCTCTTTTCCGACGTGAACTCGACTTTTCCAGCCATTTTTTCCGGGTGAAACACTCATTCTGACGTGTGTTGATCCTATTTTGATTTCTTCTTTACTTTGGTAACTCAAAATTACCTCCAAATCCCTTAAAACTCGATCTCCACCAACTCAGACTCTAATTCACGCGTAAGGATTTTCTTCCCACAAATTTCGGATTTGAATTTGAAATGATGGTGAGTGCCTTTATCAAATTTTCCGGGTGCCTTTATCACTTTTCCCGGGTACCTTTATCATTTTTTTAGCCGATTTTTCCACAAATGTTTATTTCCCAAAAATACCTACAAACACATAAAATCACACAATAAGTATAAAGTCGAGCACTAGTAATATAAAGAATTGAGCATAATTTAGACACAAAAATGTGTTTATCAATGCATCCCTAAGCCATTAGGTTGATACGTCCCTAGCTCCTAAAGCTGATGCGTTCCTCCCTTGGCAACGCGTCCATGAGTAACGCTCTTTACTTAGTGCGTCCTCATACCTGGTGCGTCCCTAGCTAGTACGTCCTTAGCTAACGCATCTCTATCCCAATACGTCCTTAGCCAAGCGCGACCGTACTTAGCAACTTAGCGCAAACGCATTGGCACTAACACTTTAGTGCTAACTTTACTACCTAGTTGAAGTGCTAACTTCAAACCTCCTTGATACTATCTTACTAGCCTAGCATCATTAATATTTGCTAGAAGATGTACATATTGACCCTACTCCTGGGACGTTAGCACATTAGTCTTCTATACTGAAAGAGCTAGCACATTACTATTTTCGCTAAGTAGATAGTACTAGCTTTGCTAGCTACTTCCCTCAGAAATACACCCTTCTTCTCAATATGAGTCCAATATTAAATTTTATATGAATTCTAGTAGGTATCCTTGCTTAAGAAGTCCCTTACAACGTTTGGCCTCAAATGCCTCTCATACTTATGCTAAGTCACTTATGAGCTAACAGTTAGCTATTAATGTGCCATGTTACTCTAAGCAAGTACATTTCCACTGAAATTACTAGACTCGACACTAATCAGTCTGATTATCAATCCAGTGAGTCGTGCAACTTGCCTCACTGACTTAGAAGGTCATTTGACTTGACTTGACTTAATCAAACAATAGTGTCTTATGACTCCACTGTTTCCATGAGATATCAAATACAACATATGGGGGGATTCTCATTGGGGTATTGGTCAGGTGGTCTACAACAATCGTGGGTGGTGGCACCCCCTCCAAGAACAAGAAGGTAACAACTAGTGGGACGGTTACAGAGCAGTTGAGAGGATGAGGAGTAGTGGTCTGACATGTCTTCCTTACTTTCAGGACACCACCCCACTACAATCTCCACAGTCATCACTTCTCCACCTCTCCCTAATTTCCACGACTTATGAGAAATCAATGTGTCTCCTTCGAACTATAAGTAAATAGTTCTCATCCATTCAAGAAGAAGACAATTAGTCAGGAGAAAGAAAACATACAGAATAAGCAATACCTCTCAGGAGATCCTTTTCTTCTTCACACTACCTATCACACTGATATTTCTCAACCTTCTTTTCTTCCCTCCCCTAAGACCTACCCTAATCCTTTCCATCTTTGTAATCGAAGCAGGGCGTGAACTGCCATTTTTTGGTTTAGGATCAAACTGTTTGAGCTTGATCTCTTGAACCCACCTGAAAGTACGATTTTACCGTACATTTGTTTTCACCCTAAAACAATGAGGTAGGTTGATAGCGCCATCTTGTATCTAGACTTCCAATAGTTCAATTACTTATTCGATCGGAAATAGAAATTATGCGACAGTTGGTGCTTTTCACAGCTGTTATTGTTGAGGTCGAGCCGGTGGTAGAGATGCAGATGCTTGGTTGGCTCTTCGAGGTGGTCGAACTGCATATGGGGATGAAGTTGGAATTGGTGTTGGTTCTGTGGGCTTGGGGTGTGATAGGCACATAATCTACATGGTTTTATTGCCAATTTCATACTTGTTTTAGTTATATTTCTTTCATTACACATTGTATTACTCTTTTTTTCTATTTTTTTTCTCATGTTAGGACGATTCAACCAAAAGAAGTGGAAACGGCTTTAAAAGTACTAAGGAAGTGAAGAGCTACAAGTGAAGAAAATTACATAAAAATTGACACTCCTTTAAGTCCAGGAATTCTTCTCACTATCTTGTATAGAATTTAAAGGCGAAGCTAATGCAAAAAGAATGAGGTCATTCCGAGTTCGTATGAAGAAATTATGAACAAAACCGTGAAACCAACTTGGATTTGATATATGTTGGGCCTATTGGGCCTGCGCGAGAAGAAATAAAGGAAGCATTTTGGGATCGACTTTGACGTGTGATGCCTCGGAAAACCGACTTTGTTTTACCGCAAGCGCACAGTGTCGAAAGATGTAGACAAGAGCAAATACGGTTCGTTCCCACGAGGAGTTTTAATTAAAATATTTTTTTAGGTTTTTTTATAAAGAATTTAATTAACTAATGAATTAAGATTTTTTAATAAAGTTTGAAAACAGTACGAGGAAAATGTTAAAGTTCCGGGAATCCGTTGTAGATTAGGGTTTAATTGCGTTCGTCATATATGGTCTCGATTTCTAAAACAATTGTTTGTTCTCAACCTAAAGTAGAATTTCGAAGTACTAAGTCTACGGGGCATAAAGAGTCAAAGAATATTCATAAAACAATTTCATACAAGGTTTCAACGAGTCCTTCTACTAATCAAACAATGAACTATACGTCGCATAGAACATGAAAAATAATCGAGAAAGGTAAAACGTTGAGAGAGAGACGAAACATTAATATTAAGTTCATATAATTAAAAACCCTAGTTTTGAAACACAAATAAAACCATTTCTACAAGTTCATCCTTTCGCCCAAACAAGGGAATTAGCCCAACATGGCTTCCTCAAAAACCATGAAAATTAATTAAGAAAAATAAACTAACCCTTTTTCAGTGTTCCTCCGACTTCGTCAATTCTGTCCGAAAGTCTCTTCTGAATGTTCTGTCTCTAATCCGTATTTATATTTACGTGAGAGTATTCTCTGTGTATGTGAGGGGATATGTCTCTGTATGTGAGGGGGTATCTTTTCTCTTCAGCTGCACATGGGTATATATAGCCAACAAGCAGCTCCTTTTCCGTGTGAAACTCTAGAGAAATCTCACCGACCAAACTATTCTTTCTGTGTACAACACGGTTAAGCTTTCCTTCTTCAACCCAACTTCTAAAACTTGGACTCGAGCTCCTCCATCGATTTACTGGATTGTCGCTCAAGTTTGTCTTGCCATACAGAACCAACACTTCACCTCAATCAACGATTGCCAACTGTGTTCTCAAACTGACTCCCATAGACTCGAACTCAACAGCCTCCAGCAATGTCTAACATCCTGACCCATAACACCATCCCATCTTTCTATTCTTGACTATTCTTACAACTATGATCACCATGAACATCCTCAAACCACCGGCTTCTCTCGACCTTTGTCTTCCCTGAGTCACCATAGTTCGAGTTCTCCCTACAATAGCGAGCAACACAGCATCACATCATCACAGCCAAGCTCTTTACAACTGCAACAGCGAATCAATACTATCACAGCGTCACTTCATACCGGTGTATTCGAGCTCTATCACCACTGTTGTGATCAAGCCATTGATATTCACATCGTCAATATCTTAACCAACATTCTGACCCACTCAAATAAACCATTGTAATCATCTCGACATCGTCATCCATCAGCCAACTCTACTCTGCTCTTGCAGACCCACGAGCTCAACTGCCTTCGAACTCGAAACCACCATCAACTGCCACCATTAATGCTCGATTTCTATTCGCCATCATCGCTTCCATCACAAGCCAGGCTAACCATCATCAACCCTCTTGAATCACCATCAACAGACCCCATCATCATTTGATCACGATTATGATCAATCGTCATGATTTGAATTTGGGGAAAAATGGCGCCCTTAATAACTTTAAAAATCTGGCAGCCCTGAGTAATAGTGCGGGTGCCCATAACCATATTTAAATTCATCTGGCCCTTAGCTTATGAAGGGGTGTAAATAGTAATCTCCTAGTAAATGACCAATTTGCCCCTAATTCTTGTTTTGCTCGTAACTTTCTCATACGAAGTCGGAATGACCTCGTTCTTTCGCCGTTGGATTCGTAATCAAATTCTCTACAAGATGGATAGACTGAGCTCCACTGGGTCTTTGGAAATTCTTCTCTTGTAAAGCTCAAGTTTACTTGTTTCCGAGATGTAACCTAATAAAACACATAAACTACAAAAGTAATACTAACACACGGTAATTCACACAAAATCTAGCAAATAAGTTTAAGGAAATGATACTTAAAATGTATAAATCATGCACTTATCAACGTGAAAATTAGAGTTTTGTTGTTTTTTGAGGAGGTTAAGTCTCCTAGTTGGATAAGGATCAAAAGGAGGTGGAAGAATTTAATGAGATTAAGTTTCCTAGTTGGATAGACATCAAGAGGAGGTTACTAAAGCCTATATAAAGGGGATCCTAGATACAATTTTGTACACAACTTCTCCACAGATAAGAGAGCAAATTTTGGTTTACCCCTTTAAAGGGGGAACTATGATATTTTCTCTTCTTCTTCTCCTTTATTCTTTTCTTATATATTTTTCATGGGTTTTAGTAAACCCATGAGTAGCTGATTTTTCTATTGGTTAGAGATATAATCGGAAGTTCTAAACAAAGGAATCAATCTGGATGGTTAGTTTTTAATATTAATTATTTCTTTTATCGCTTATGTTCTACTGTTTATATTGCCATGTATGATTGAAAACTTGCTCGTTTAAGTTGAAAATGGAATGATCATGTGTTCATATCTAAAGCTAGACTAGGGTTTGAGATCTGGAACTGTCGAAGAACCTTAATCACAAGTAGTATAACATAGTTGTTAGCGACGGGATGTTGCATTGCGACTATGTGTAGAAGCTTCACCTAAGTTAAATCCGTGTGGCTCTTGCGTCGGATTGCTTAGAATAACCTCAACTCACAAATACCATTGCTTTCATTGGGTTAACTTGAGTGGCTCTTGCGCCAAGTTATTTATTGAGAAGGATTCAAAGAATGACTCTTGCGCCTTTGATGATACAATGATTTTTTTCGGAGTAAGCCTGCGATAGGATGATCTAGGGTTATTGGTATGTGAATGATTGATTGTTATCTCTAATCGATTGAAGAACTTGTTCGGTGATGGAAGATGAAACCTCTAACCAATATTCTCTCACCTTGATTTCAACTTTTATTTATTTATTTTCTTTAGTTAGTTCACCTTAGTTTAATGCCTCTACAGTTCACAGCTCCTCGTGGGAACGATCCTTACTACCATTCACAGCTCCTCGTGGGAACGATCCTTACTACCGTTATACTACTTGTTAGTATTAGTGGGAAATATTTAAAGTAATTTGTTATACTTACGACACACATCAAATTTTGGCGTCACTGCCGGGGAGAAGTAACAATTGTTTTTGTTTGAGATTTCTTTTTTGTTCTATTTTATGTTTTTCTTTTAATATCTTTCTGGTTTTTAGGTTTTCGTGGTGGAAACAATTCGTTGGTGGAACAATTCGTTGGTGGAATCCGTTAACCGTCAAAAGTGGGAGGTAGATTATGAAAATAGGTTGTATACATCACCATTATTTTTCTTTTTAGATTTTTAGTTAATTTTTTTTCTTACTCTTTATGTGTCATCATGTTTTCTTATGGAAATAACATGTATGATGCAAAGGATCAGGCATATTATGGTGGTATTCAGTTTAATTATAATTCTCAATCTTTTAATAACTTCCAACCAACCATGGGATACAATCAGAATCAATCCTTTGGATTTGGTCAAGACCCTATGGAACTTTTTGGTTATTCTCATACATCCCAACAACCTTATGGTGGGTATGTAGGTCAACAACCACAAATAAGGTGGGACATTTATACTTCTAATTGTCTCCACTCGAGTTGTATGCAGGTTTTAGATCAACTGAAGGACATGCAACAGAGATTAGACCATCTTAATCCAACACTTAATAGAGAGAACGTTGAACCAACCAAATTTTACAACAATATAACTTACCGGACTCCTGATCGTATTTATGATCATTCACCCATTCAACGGGAAGAGTCACGGTTTAGTGATCCTATTGTAAGTAATGGTGGAAAACGTGTAAACATAAGAAAACTATCGAAAAAATTATATCAGCTGGAAGATAACGAAGCACAAGAAGAAATTCTCCAAGAAATTAGTAGTACCATATGTATGGAATTCAAACGGCGTTTTTCTAATGAAGAATATGAGGTCGATGAAGATCCTGATGAAGAGTCTTATATCAAAGATAATGAAATATTTGAGAATGAAGCTAGATGAGTAATATTGTGGAAGACCCATTGAGATTGCTAAGGAATATAATGATTTGATGCCGAGATTTTTGTTGAGACAGAAACTGACGAAGATTGGTTTAAAAGTTTGATAGAGGGCCATAATACACAAGAGGTAAATAATTCAATGGATTTCTTTAAAAATAACGAGGATCCTGTAATAAAAGAGATAGTGGAAGGTTTGTCTAATCATTTGCGTAATCTATTTCTAATGATCCTTCTCATTTAATCGAAGTAATTTCTCAAAGAGTTGTTAACCCAATTTTTAGGAAAATACCTAACTTAGGATTGGAGTTGTGTGCTTCCAACGTTTTAATGGAGTATTTTGCTTCAAAGTATCTACCATTAGATATGTTTGATTTTAACACTGTGCAGGTTACCCAAGTTGAAACTGTTAAGGTTCGTAAACTCTATGTTCTATATACACTTCCAAGTGTAGAAAAAACCAAGTGTGGGGGTAACTTCTTTCTGATAATGGTTTCACTAGTACTATCATATGATAATATTTGTGTGAAGCTGTTATTAGAATTGTAGATTTTTATCTGGGTAGATCCCAGATTTTCAGATTGTTGGTTTACGGACAATAACCAGAAGGTCAGGCTGAGGGCGTTAAACTAAGCGCTAAATAAGAGGCAATCCATTGGTTTTGTATTTATATCTTTTTCTTTTTAATTTTTAGTTTTCATATAATACTAGGATTTCCCACTTGATTTTACATTGGAGGAATCAATCTACATTGAGAATAATGTAAAATTTAAATGTGGGGGAGTATTTTGCATATAGAGTTTTTGGTCTTTACTTAGAGTTTCGTTTTTATAGGTAGAATTTTTAATTTTTTTTTTACATATTTGCGTGAAAAATCCAACTTTTAGAGATTTTAGAGTCACTTAGTATACTTCTAGCTATGTCTACATACGGAGTTCTTATAGAAATAGCTGAACTTAGAAGTATTAGAGAACTACATTCGGGTTGCTTAGTTATTGAGAGGCTAGAGATGATAAAAAGGGACTTAAACCGCCGGTAGAGAATACAGTATTAGAGAAGATGATCATTCAATACCCATGAGTGAGGCACCGAACCTTCAATTCTTTGTACCTGTCTAAATTGTCCATTTAGAGTGTTTTATCTGCGCAAACTCCGGGTAGAATGATGAGCTATCCAACATTGCACCAATATAAGCACTACTTTGATATTTTGAGTGCTAATTCTGTAAATCATAAGGGTTTCATCAGAATTGCTAACTCTATCTTGTAGTCTTGTTTGTACTTGGCACCATTCTCTCGAAAAAGCAATAAAAGAAACACATTATCATCAACAAGCGGAACATCACAAATTCGAAGGAAAGTTGAATACAATCATGGTTTACAAGCAACAGTACAAGAAAGAGCTGATTTCAGATTTAAGCAAATGAACAATATAATGAGCAGAATTATATATATACATGTCGGAGACATATGTACAAGAGCAAAAGAAATCGAAAGATGAGAGTTAGTAAGGTTCATGATATCGAGACAATATAAGTTATAAAGAATCAAGTGGTAAAATCCTTCTCACATGGCCACATAATTTTCATTTGTTAGTTTATACTTCGGTTTTAGCATAGAAAAAACGAAAAACGAAAAAAAAAAAAATTAGAAAAGAAGAAATTTTTTATTACTTTAGTTTGTATTCAATAAGGTCGTGGGAAGAATAAATCTATAAAGAAGTTTCAAGCAACAAGGAATTGAGGAAAAAAATTACAATCTGTCGAAGTTCTAAGAATTTCAAGAGTTCATCATCAACAGTTAAAGACCGAAGATGTTTCTATTGGATTTTGTGGGAGTGGTGCTGATTGTAAATCGGTGAGAAGGTAAGTAAGCATTCCCATCCTTTCATAATGGTTGATTTCCTTTCTTAGAGGTCACTATAAAAAAAGGGTTCTTTTTAGTCCCACGTTTCTATGGGATAACATTTATATAATTCGGAAGGTTCCTTTTCCTTACCACCATTCAACATGTGAAGGTTTTTTATCTTCACTCATGCCTGCACACATGAGAACAATAAAGTGTACCTTTTGAGTTTCAATTTCATAAAATCCTATTGGTGAGGCTTATTCGGTCACTCTTGAACCTGGATTCTTTCATATGGTGGTTTTCTCCTAACTCAAGAGTTAAGCATGAGAATAATGTTCTTTGATACATCTAACTCTTATTATTAGTGTGCAAAAGCTTTATGTCCTCTTAGCTCTTTGGATGTAGGTGCTCTGGAATATTTGAAAGTTGAAACTTAGGTTTTGTGGGTATACCTCTTGTACACCCTCACGAGACTATAACTCGTTCACTAGGGACACCTAGGGGTTTAAAGGCTTGTTACATATGCTAAGTGTAACTGTATGCTCAACGAAAAAGAGTTGTTGTAGTTAGGTTAGTTTAGATTTGTAGTTTGCTCGAGGACTAGCAAAAGGAAAGTGTGGGGGAATTTGATAGGTGCATAATCTACATGGTTTTAACGCCAATTTCATACTTGTGTTAGTTTATTTCTTTCATTATACATTGTTTTACTCTTGTTTTCTATTTTATTTCTCATGTTAGGACGATTCAACCAAAAGAAATGGAAACGACGTTAAAAGTGTTAAGGAAGTGAAGAGCTATAAGCGAAGAAAATTAAATAAAAATTGAAACTTCTTTAAATCCAGGAGTTCTTCTCACCATCTCGTAGAGAATTGAAAAGCGAAGCCAACGCAAAAAGAATGAGGTCCGAGATCGTATGAAGAAGTTATGAGAAAAACCGTGAAACCAACTTGGATTTGGTATCTGTTGGGCCTTATTGGGACTTCCTGGGAGGAGAAATAAGGGAAGCGTTTTTGGCTCGCCTTTGACGTGAAAATTAGGGTTTTTGTTGGGTTTTGAGGAGGTTAAGTCTCCTAATTGGATAAGGATCAAAAGGAGGTGGAAGAGTTTAATGAGATCAGGTTTCCTAGTTGTTTATACATCAAGAGGAGGTTACCAAAGCCTATATAAAGGGGAGCCTAGATACAATTTTCTACACAACTTCTCCACAGATAAGAGAGCAAAATTCGGTTTACCCCTTTAAAGGGGGGAACTAGGATATTTTCTATTATTCTTCTCCTTTATTATTTTTGTATATATTTTTCATGGGTTTTAGTAAACCCATGAGCAGCTGATTCTTCTATTGGTTGGAGATGTAATCGGAAGTTCTAAACAAGGGAATCAATCTGGCTGGTTAGTTTTTAATATTAATTATTTCTTTTATCCCTTATGTTCTACTGTTTATATCGCCATGTATGATTGAAAACTTGCTCGTTTAAGTTGCAAATGGAATGATCATGTGTTTATATCTAAAGCCAGACCAGGGTTTAAGTTCCAAAATTGTCGAAGAACCCTAATCACAAGTAGTACAACATAGTTATTAACGACGGGATGTTACATTGCGACTATGTGTAGAAGCTTAACCTAGGTTAAATCCGCGTGGCTCTTCCTCCGGATTGCTTAGAATAACCTCAACTCACAAATACCATTGCTTTCATTGGGTTAAACTTGAGTGGCTCGTGTACCAAGATGTGGTTTGTAGTTGGTGGTAAGAATGTTTCAAACTCTCGAACTTATGAAGATTGATTTTAGATTTAATAAACTAATTTTAAACTAAAAATATACAAAAAATATGAAAATAATATTCATAAATACCGAGGTTATGGATTTCACCATTAACCACCTTTAATTGGTTCCAAAAATATTAATTCTATACAATTCTAGCTCAAATAAGTGACTCTAATTTTTTTTCCAAAGGTAGATTTTTAAAATACCAATTGTAAATGACAAGCATGGCTCATCAAAAACTCTAGGTCCCTGCATAAACCATCAAATAAAATCACAATCAATTAAGAAAAATCATAATTTCAAATAAAAATAAATGCAAAAGTCATAAAAGAATTATTAAAAGTTACCAATTAATCATGGAAAAATGGCTTCCTCCATGCCTCAGTGATGGGGTTCAGCTCATCTTGATCAAAATGCCATCAAAAGATTGGTACATAGCTCAAAAAGGTCTTGAAAGATGAAAAGAAGCTAAAAGTAATGTAACAGGAAATCTGTTACGTTTTATGGACGTTACAGATTAACTGTTACAATAGAGCTTGAAGATAAACGTTGCAGATGATATCCGTTGCAGATGTGTTGAAGAAACTGTTACAGCTGAAGATAAATGTTGCAAAGACGAAGATATCCGTTGTAATGGATAAAGAAACCGTGGCTAAGATGTTGAAGAAACCATTGTCGTAGCCTCTGTTCTTTGTGTTCTTTAGCAGCAGCAACAACATATTTTTTTGGATTTTTTTCTCGTGTTTCTGGCCTCTGCCAGCCCCCATCAATTGATCTCCCGTCACTTCTTTATAGAATACAACCCATAATATCTTCAATTACTCCTCCAAATCTCTTGACAATAAAAGAAAATCTCGGGAATATTTTTTCCTCTCTCGGCTGTTTAAGTTTTGGTGATTTTTTTTGGATCTGATTCCTTATCAAGCTTTGAGAATAATATATTGTTGTTTTATCAAGCTTCGAAAATAATATCTTAATGCTGTTTGTAAATCTTGTCGAGATACTTCACCTTTTAAAATAAATCCGAGAATATTTGTTTCTCTTTTAACGCAGCTAACAAGATTTCTTTTAATTCAAAGTTGCCAAATTTTGTTTAGATCCTACTAATAAGGCAAGAAGAAATATTCTTGTCTTAAAACCCTTTTTAAACCCCAAAATACTCGTCACAGATTGATATTTCACCTTTGAAATTTTCCCGCCAAATTATCTTTTTGAAAAGAATGAAAAGGTGGTGCCCCTATCAAACTGGTGGATGCCTTTAACAATTTGGGTGCCTTTATTAATTTAGTGGGTACCTTTATAGCTTTTCGAGCTGATTTTTCCACAATTATTTATTTCCCAAAAATACCTACAAAAACATCAGTATGAGACTAAATAAGACACATAAATGTATCTATCAAATACCCCCAAACTTATTATTTGCTAGTCCTCGAGCAAATCCAATCTAGAAAATAAAAATCAATCCTAACTCACTTTCGCAGGCATCGCGATTGCACTTAGTGTGTGCAACAAGCCTTTAAACCCATAGGTGTCCCTATCAGACGAGTTTTGTCTCGTGAGGGTTTACAAGAGATATATCCATAAAACCTTTACTCCAAACCCTAGCTACCTGTGAACGATTGAGGGAAAACACTAAACAATCTATTTAGTTGGCATACTAAATTATTCGGCTATGAGAATCATTACCCTATATGAGTCCAATTGTTGTACACGAGTTTGCACTCAGCATACTAAAATTCATACAAGAATTCAAAACTCTACTTAGATAGTCGTTCAACCACAATACTCAGAATCTATCAAAGTACAATCACATGAAAATATTTAGAAGATGGATGTGGACAAAATGAAGTTCGCCCATGTTGACTAAGATGAATGGTGTTTCCTATATCTGTCTGAAGGTTAGTGCCAGGATGAATCTTAATAGATTGAGATACGCTCCCACTAGTCTTACTCATTATACTAATATCGACTCAGCTGGTATATACAAGGGTTCAGCGGTCGATTTATTGAAAATAAATAAGTATTTATTATTTTTAAACGTACTTTCAACATGATTGAATCAAATGAATCCAAGCGCATGCTCCTTATCAGCATCTTACATGATAGTTCTCATGGATCCTGCGTTCCACGCCTGCTTAGGCGACGGAGACAGGGAGAACACACACATATTGCTATCAAAGTGTCAATATTAGTTGTTGTTTTTTATAATCATGGAAAAATACAATAATGAGGCTTAATATCAAACACTCTACTTCATGCTGACGTCGATAACAATTCGATATTGGTGCCCCACCAAATCACTTAGAGAAACACAAAAATTATAAAAATAAAAAAAAGAAGGTGATTTGGTTGAGATAAACTCCGAGATATGGTGACAACTATCATGTTATTTCTAACACCTGAGCTAGGCATCCTTTTATGATTAGACCATTTAGCTGGGCACACCAATTCTATAGAAAAAGAGCTAAGTTTCCATCTACCTAGAATGGTTAGTCATCCTGAATTGTTCACAAGTTTCTAAATTTTGGAGTTTTATTATTGCACTAAAAAGTTTCTCCCTTACCCCCAAACCTAATTCTAACATTGTCCTCAATGTTCTAAAGATAGATGATTAAAAGCATAAACAAGGAGACACAATTACCAATCGAAGGAAAGGAGTTAAGGAAAGATCTTACCGTGTTACATGAGCATGGGTTACCTCTCAAGAAGTGCTAAGTTTAAAGTCTTCGGCCAGACTTTGGAAAGAACTAGTCACATTATAGAATCATATAATAATAATCGGAACAACTGTGGGTCATCTGAATAAAATAATATTATCCAAAATAGAAGGAAACTGTAGCAGGCCCAGAAAATGAACAAACCGAGCATACCGTTATCTAGTTTTCTATTTAAGACAACTACATCTAGCTGAGGTTCAGGCTCAGGCTCTATAAAAGGGTCTAGATAAAATATTTTCATAGGCTTGATTTCCCCATAGGCAGGATCCTCAAGTTGTAGAGTCTGGAAAACTCAACTAATAAATTTAAGGCACATAATAATAACCTGAATAATTGTGGATCCTCAAAGTCAATCAGACTTGACCCACACAGTTGACTACAAGGAAGGTGGTAGTCCTTCTTAAGAAAATGTGTCAATTCTAATTTCCTAAAGATCACTGGTATTTGAGCCTCTGGGACCTGAAAAGGTTGGGTGTCTAGGACAAAAAAATCCACTGGGGAAAATATTATATCAACCTGAATAAAATCATCCTCTATCATATTAAAATTCTCTAAGAGTCTGTCATCTTCGTCAGAGACTATTGTCTTCAAATCGTTAGACTCTAAATCACTAGTCTCAGGACAAACTCATTCTTCTAAACCATTATCGACTTCAAAACAAGAAAATACTACATCGTCTAAAACAGTGGTATCTCTAATCAAATCCTCTTCCTTTTGAATAGGTGAATAATCATTTAAATTATTTGGATTTGAACCAAAAATAACACTATCATCATGAAGCACAATTGGAGTGACAATTTCCTGATCACTCTGCCTGTATATTTCAAGTTCTTCGTCAATACTATACTCATCATCATAATAATATGAAGATGTTTGAACCCCGTCTAAATAAGCAATGTTACCAATTCTATCCTCGTCCTCTTGAATAGGTGAATAATTATCAAGGGTAGCACTATGTTGGCAATTAAGATCATTTTGAGCAATATTATTCTTTATAAGATTTTCATTCACACTTAATGCAAATTTATTTGTATTCTCAGTCAACTGCTTGAGGGATTCGTCTAGAGAAAGAGTTGGACTAATAATTGTTCCCCCCCAACTTAATCCGAACCTTCTTGTATCCTCAGCCAACTCCTTGATGGAATTCTCTAGAGAAACAAATGGATCATAAGGAGTACTAGATCGCTACTGCTCGTGTGATTCTTCTGGAGAAAGAGTCGGACTACTAATTGTTTCCCACATACTTAATATGAACCTTCTTGTATCCTTAGTCAACTCATTGATGGAATTCTCTAGAGAAACAAATGGATCATAAGGAGTACTAGATCGCAATTGCTCGTGTGATTCTTCTAGAGGCATAATAGGTTAATTATAAGTACTAGATTACATCTTCTTTAGGGCATCCCTCTAAGACAAAGAACTCGAATTTTTCTCATTTTCATGTTCATAAGACGGGTGTATGTACGAATAGTAATTGGGATCACCTTGGTATGAGCAATAACCTCCAAAAGGTTGGTGGTGGTCCCGACTACTATCCACACCATGTTGATAGTACGGATAATGTCTATTTTGAAATTCAGTCGGATATTCATTGTATTGGTCCTCATAATACCAGTTCGATATTTTCTAACAAAAACTTTCTAATATATTTACAAAAAATCTAAGCAAATAAATCCTAACAGGAAGGGGGTTCTAAGCATACACAACAAGGCCTACTCAACCAAATCAAACCTACTGAATCTAGCAAATAAAAAACATGACGGCTCCACTTAGATTGTTTCTAGACCAGCTTCTATTCTTCCAAAAGGAAACTAGTTACAGTTTTAACAAATCTCTTACAACGATCTGAATTAGATTAAGTTGAATAGAAATAGGATAAGCTCTAAGGAGCTTTGATAACCCTGCCTCCTTTGAAACGTTTCCTTGGGTTACAAGGTGGCTCGAATCTACTTAAAATAATCTTCCTGAACTTTGAGTTAGGCTAACAGAGTAACCAATACAGTCCTTTTGAATGACTTTCCAACAAGCTCGTTACCCTATAAGTCTCTTTCTAGTAAAATTTTAGGCTTAGGTTCGCGTATATAACGTGTTCCTAAGTTGGACAGAAAGGATACGGTGATGAAATCCGAACCCTTATCTTATATGGCCAGTTTCTGCCCTTTACTAGAAAAGTAAATTCCGTATTCAAGTCCTCAACATATATGAATTACGAAGGAATACAGAAAACCCACTAACAGGGGATTCATGGGTGGTTAGAGTCTTACCCCCCGTTCCAGACGGGCGATGAACCGTTAAAGTCGACTCAGGCCACCGACTCCTATGTCAGTGTACGAACCCGAGGGCCAGAGACAATATCGTAATTGTCGTCCTTCCCTGTGCAGTTTATATTTAATACTACCCTTCCGTAGGGTTTAAAAATAATAATAATGTCTAAAAGTCCAAAGTCCAAAAATAAGAAAAAACAGAAAAATACCTAAAATAATTACAAAAATAATAAGAATTTCCTAATACAATTTTCTAAAAAGAAAAATAAAATTTCTAATTTTTTTTTTAAAAAAAAATTAACTAAAAAAGTAAAAATAAATCTTGTCTTCTTTTTCCGTTATTTTCAATTTATCTTTGATTCCAAGTCTTTAATCAATCAACATAATTTTGGCTCCCATTTCTTTTTGATCCAAAACATGTAATACAAAGAAAAATACCCAAAAACGTAAAATAGAATAAATAAATATAAAATATAACTAAACTAACTAACCTAAAAAAAACTAAAAACAAGTCCGCGTCGGCGGCGCCAAAAATTTGATGTTTTTTTCGTTTTTTTTAGGTTAGTTATTCATTGAGAAGGATTTCAAAGAGTGGCTCTAGCAACCTTTGATGATACACAGAGTTTTGCTGGAGTAATCTGCAATAGGAGGCTTTAGGGTTATTGGTATGAGAATGATTGAATGTTATCTATAATCGATTGAAGAACTTGTTCGATGATGGAAGATGAAACCTCTAACCAGTATTCTCTCACCTTGATTTCAACTTTTATTTATTTATTTATTTATGTTCTTTCGTTAGTTCACCTTAGTTTAATACCTCTACAACCCCACTTTTTGGTTACATAAGAAGTCAAAGACAAATAACCGTTTACAGCTCCTCGTGGGAACGATCCTTACTACCGTTATACTACTTCTTAGTATTAGTGGAAAATATTTAAAGTAATTTGTTGCACTTACGACATGCATCGGGGTGTTGTTTCGATGATGGAGCCTTCCTTTTGCCTCCTTCATTCAAAGTACCCATATATGGTTGAGTACTGTACGGCTTATGAGCAAACATCGACTGATACGAGTCTCACGTGCTTCTTCATTTCTAAAAGGTATCATCTTTTCTAACAAGACAGGTGCAGTCGTAGACGACCTCTTGCAAGCCTCATGCAATTTAGAAAATGTATTAAAATGCATATTCTCCAGTAGGAAATGATAGACTGGTATTATTCCATTGATACAGAGTTCTACCAATTGTAGTTCGGTCACGTTCGGGTCATGACAGTCTAGTGCTTGGACTCTGAAACTCTTCACATAATCATTTGTATGCCCATTGTTTTACTGAAACATCCTTCCCAAATATGACAGTGTGATTTGTTCATATATAAAGAAGTACTTCCTGTAAAAGGCATTAACCATCTCACACCAGTTAGAAATACTATTGGGAGCAATATTATTGTACCATTGTACACTCTTCCAGTGGGAGATTTGAAAAATTCTCTGAGTCGGTGTACATGATTGTACTCATGCTCCCCTAATGACTCTAGGAAGCATGAAATGTGTTCAAGAACATTTACAGTTCCATCATAAAGTGAGAACGAAGAAGAGGAGTATCCTCTGGGAAGGGGAATTCTACGAATTTCAGAAGGATAAGGAGGTTGGTGTTGAAAACAACAAACAAATTCTTTTTTCTGCAACTTTGGAGAAGCCATTCCGAATCTTCACGAGTAACGAAGTTGGGATGTTGACGACCAGGGAGAACACAAACTTCAACGTGATCCTGAGTGTGACCCTTTGAAGTGTTGGCATTAACAATTGCCTCAGAAGTATTTATAGCCTGTCCTGGTGATAATTTCTTTGTTAGGGTTTTGAGGAAGGTGAGGACCTCATTTTGAGTTGTGGCCATTTTCGCCTGAAATCTAGCAAGGGTCTCTTACGTCTGCATCAAATCAATTATGGTAGACGGAGTATGATCATCCCTGACTTCTTCAGTATGCTAACCAGACGGAGGAGGAGTGGTAGTGTCGGTGTTGGTAACCCAAGGAGTGTTACCTAGAGTATCAGTGTTGGTACTAGTAGAATTAGCGTTGGGGTTGGTTACAAAACCCGACCTAAGATCAACCATTTTGAAATTGAGAAAATTGGTAAATTTGATAAATTTTGCAACCGAGATATTGATCTCCCACTGTGGTCGCCAAAATGTCTATGGTAACAAGAATCTAAGGGGTAAAAGGGGAATATAATGGTAAGTTGATGAAGAAATCGTCTAATCCCTAAACATTTATACTGTATAAGTACATTTAAGATTCGCAGAGATCACAATCAAAGTAAAATTGGCCTAACCCAAAAAATGGTCGTTCCAATTTTGTTTAGGTCACAAAGGAATGAGAAGGGTTGATTTGTAGGGACGGAAGCAGAGAAGGTATTGAGATCAATGGAATTGAATGTCAGTAATGGGATGTGTTGAACTGCTATGAAGATGAAAATCAGATTATCTTGCGTAAGTTTGAGTTTTCTGAAAAATGCTTATAAGATGATTTTCTTATTTTTTGTCCATAGGTCGAAGAGCCTATTTATAACAGTGGAAGTTAACACATTGATCTCGTAAGTGGTGGCAGTTGCAGAGGAGTAGAAGAGTGGAGAAGCGGAAATCTTGGTTAAACCAGTTCCACTTTGTTAGGGCGACTTGGCAGTTGCAAGACCACTACTCTATTTACTCTTTCAACTGCCGACACGACTTATTTACTTTCCCATCATGGGTGCATTGCTACACCGCACGTGTTGTAAGCCGCCAGACCAAAACTCTAGTGAATTTTACCCCATGTGACATAATTGATGTCTCGAGTATAGTTAAGTCTATTTATAGAAGTATATTTATTTGGTAAATTGTTGACCTAGCTAGACTGATGTTAGTCTTAGCACATTTATGAGTCCAGCTTATTTCTTAGTAGTAAGTCGGCCATGTTGACTTATTGGTGGATGAAACATTAAATGTATGCTGAGACAAGCAATAATGCTTAATATACAATAAAGTATGATTTTGACATTGGTAGTTGTGGCATATCATAGTGTCAGCTGAGGCAGCAATGATGTTTGGATGATCTTGTTGGATTGGTAGACATAGGTCTGATGAGAGTGTTGGATCAAGCAGATACCAATATATATGCATATATTATATAAATTTTAAAAGGTTTTATATGTCAAGCATTGACAGGAAACTCGTATGAGTATCAATTAGAATAAATTCTAATGTCAGCAAAATATTTAATCTTGTCAAAACGGGTTAAGCAACAGACTAAAATATAAAATCTTAGTAGAACGACCAATTAATATCTTAATGGAAATACCATTCAACTATCGGTAGTAAGACCACTGGTAGCAACACAATCAAATTATTGGTAGTAATACCAATTGAAAAGAAATAAGGTAGCAATACCTAATTAAATTTATGCTCATTAATTAACTAATAGTAAACCCTAATATGGCAGAAGGACCAATTAAGGGGTGGAAGAGGGACTGACTAAATGGTGGTGAAAGGACCGACACTTGGTGGAGTAGGGGACTCATCAAAGGTGGCAGTGGGACCGTCCAAAGGTGGTGATAGAGGTGGGACCGACCAAAGGTGGTAAGAAGGGGATCCAACCACTGGTAGTGATGGGACCGGCCATGGTGGTCCGTGGTGGTGTACGGACCACCATGGTGGTAGCGGGACCATTCCTGGTTATTTTTGTATTTCTTCGTCTCTCTGGTAATATTTTGATTTTTTTTTAGTAATAAGATCTAGGAAAGAGAATTTTGATATAAAGATCAAATAAGATTTTGATGTGAAGATAGGAAATATTAAAATAATAATATCTTAATATATTAAATGGGATAAAAATCGGTCAAGATGGTAGTAGGATCATCCTAGGTTGCTTTGTATATCATACGGTATTTGTAGCATATATTTAGTTAAAACATAATCTCAGAGAATATTAGTGGAAAGAGGAAATCCTGAATAGAGGAGTTTTAAATAAAACAATATATAAAATAATAAATTTTTTTAAAACAAAAGTAAGGGGACCGATCATGCGCCGCGACATCCCACCAATCCCTCTTTTATATTTTTATTATTATTTAATTGTTTATTATTTTATTTTTATTTTTATCGTATGCTTTTGGGACCATAATTTAATATGTTTTTAAAACCATTATTGCGATGTACACCCATGTCATTCTCTCGAGGCTATGTCTAAAAGAGCAAATATTTACAGTAGACTTATAGAATTCTGCTGAGAAAAGTTATAAATCGATTTAGTAATTTATTTTGACGAAAATAATATATTTTATATGAATTCAATTTGTGAATATAGCACTAGAATTTATTTATGATTCACTCTATATTAGTAGACAAACTATCTAGGAGCATTGGTATCCATTCAAGAACAATAATGTGTTCTGGATATTTATTATGTATAGTCAGAGAACATCTGGAGAGGAATTGCAATCAACACCAGTAACATTCTGAGGACAATATTGCTTTATACTAGTGATCAATCAATCTAGGAGCTGTCCAATCATTGTCGATTCAATAAAATGAGCACTGAGTCACACAATACTAATATTATATACTCATATAAAATATTAGAAGCTCATCTCAGCCGGGCGAGGCTCTAATATTATATATATATTTATTTATTTTTTACAGAGAGGCTACAGGACCAGCATGGGATGCCTGTAACAAGAGTTTTACATTTTAGTTCTCTAATTTATTATATAAAATATTAATTTTATAGTTTTGATGCCGGGTCACTGACATATAAAATCCTAATATCTTTATGCTTCTACTGCCGTATAGAGATAATTTTACTATTTTACCCTTTGTGAAAAATCCACCATCTACAATAATTATTCGTATTGGGCAACCAAATGATATATTTTAGGAACGTATTTTCACAATGTTTGTGAATATCAATAAAAATCTTAAAGATGGGAACACGTATTCTTCCACAACTAGTAAAAATCATAAGGTTTTAATTACATCTATGTTCAAATGTTATGACTGAGTTATATACAATGTAATTAAGTAATCAACATAAGATCAAGGATTTAATGATTATAAAAAAAATGACTTTTGAAACGTAAAAGTAAAATTACAAACTTTTAATTCGTTCGTGGATGAGATCCGAAATTGAAAGTTTCAATATAACCGCGGTTGAATGAAGTATGAACCCTTTTAATATCGGAACAAAATTTTACCTAGAACACCGATCAAGATCAAAAGGAAAAAATATGGCTTGAGGTTTAAGTTGGAGAAGGAAGAAGTATGAATGCAGGAGAAGTCGTGTTTTTCCTATTTCTTAAACACTCCACTTTGACTAGGCCAGATACTCGGTATCTGCCTACCACTATTTGGCCATATACCGAGTATCGAATGTAGCCAAGCCTGCTTGCATTTCATATCCATATTTCCTTACTTTCTAAAACGTAGGTTTTAAAGAGAAAATCCCCACAATATAGTATAATGCCTTGCCAGCTTGACTTGTTAATTCCTGTTTCTAAGACAACTTTGCATATTTCGTTGAGTTTTTTAAGCCCATGGAATAGAATTGGTATGGTTAGGCATACTTAACTCGTAACCCGACTAACTCGTCGTGCATTGATTATAACCCATCTCGTTTTACTCCACCAGTCCATATGCTCAACCCTAATTCTAGGGGGTCAACGGATTAACCTGTATCAATTACTAAATTAGTTCAAATTTTTTAAAATCCAAAATTAATAATAGTTAGCTGATTGACCTGTATTAATTATTAAATTAGTATGAATTTTCTTGAAATCTAAAATTAATAATAGTTAGGAAAAACGCTAACTCGTCATGGTTGATCCTAATCCGGCCCGTTTTATTCCGTGGGTCCATATGCTCAACCTTTATCATAGGTGGTCAACGGATTGGCTTGTATGAATTACTAAATTAGCTTGAATTTTCTTAAAATCCAACATTAATACTCTCTCCGTCCTATTTTAATTATTTAAATATGGTTTTTTTTAGTCTCAATTTACTGGATAATTTTCATGTTTTCCTCTAAAGCTTCATGATTTATCCTTATATTAATATGAACAACTAACTTTGAAAGTTGTATAATTTTAATTTCCAAAATATTCTTTTTAAATACTAACAAACTTTATCATAATATATTTACTTCTAAACAAATTTTGTACTATTCTCTTCATTTTTTTCTTTACGTATGAAACTAAAAACTAGGTGTATTAAATTTATTAGGATATAGTAATTAAGGGTATATATGAAAAGTTTTTTAATCTTCATATCTTCCTAAATATGTGTGCATAATCCAATTTAAGCAACTACAATGGGACGGAGGGAGTAATAGTTAGGGAAGAAGCTCGAACCGGCAATATTCTGGGTGTGAGACAAAACCACAACCACCACACCATATCCTAACTCCTACTCTACCCAGTTTAACTGATTAATCTAGTATATTTGATGCATTTATAAGAAAATGAACACAAACCAATAGTTGGTGGAGATTTCTTCCCCTTTATTTTTGCCGTGAAATTGGAGGTCGGTGTTAGACCATCATTTGGATCAGTGTTAGTTTGGTTAGTATGCCAACTGTATGGCTTCCTGGGTCACAATTTATGTTATAGCAGAAACGTTCTTTTCTATTTCTTTCGGTGTGTCTGTTACGCACTAGCTTCTTTTATTAGAGCTATAAATAACAGTGGACCTGTAACATATTCTTTTATCTGATTAGCAATATAACTCATAACAGATCATTTACTTTTACAACTTATTTTTCTTCCTTTCATAACTTATATATCCTTCTGATCTTTCATGGTATCAGATACCAACAGAGGATTTCTCTAATTTTCTTTGATTCGATCCTACAACTCATTAGAAAACAACTCATTTTCTGCAAATTTCTTACTCATTAATGGTGAGAAAGACGAAACTCAATGAATTCCGCTGCCAATAATCAGGTTTCTACATCAACAAACAACCAACAGGATAATCTCTCAGATTTCCCTCCTCTACCTCCACCACCATCACCAAATCCATATCGACCACCAAATCCACCACAACCACCACCATCATAATTTACATCTACTAATCCTTCATCTTCACAACCACCACAACCACCACAACCACGAAGTTTTAATCTACTAATACTCAGTTTCCATCACCAAATCAACCTTAAGCACCAACTACCCAAAATTTCAGATTCCAACTTCCATTTCAAAATATCTCTAATTTTGTGTTAGTTAAACTTGATTCATCTAATTTTCTTGTTTGGAAGGATCAACTTTCTTCACTTCTGATCAGCACAAACTTATTTGGTTATGTTGATGATTCTGTTGTTCCTAAACCCCAGTTTATTAATCAAGACAATGGACCAGTTCTAAATCCTTTGCTCTTGGAATGGAGAGCCATTGATCACTTTGTTGGATATTGTATTAATGCTACTGTATTTCCATCTTTGGCTACAAAACTACTAGGTAAATCTATAACTAGAGATAAGTGGAATCATCTTTCTCTTATCTTTACTCAGTAATTTTTTGCTCGCAAATCTCAATTAAGGAGTCAGTTGCACACAATCAGAAGGGGAAATTCGTCCATATTTGATTTTTTCAACAAAATTAATTTTTGAATCTATTGCAGAGATTGGTGAACCGGTCCCTGACTCATATCTGGTAATGTATACTCTATCAAGTCTTGGTAGAGAATATTCGACATTTTTAATTACAATTCGAAATAGAGAAACACCTTTTGTTTTCTGTGAGTTATGATCAAGACTAGTTCAGCATGAGCAATGGTTGAAAGATCAAGAACAAGATTTTACTCCACTTGTTGTTGATCCTACTAATTCTGCCTTTTTATGTCAGAAAAGCTACAAATTGTTCTTATAGAAAGCCTTTTAATTATTTTTCACAATCTTCTCCTGCATCCCATTCAATACAATCTCCTTTTACTCATTCTTTCAAGAAAGGAGATTTCAATCCTTTACATAAGTCTACTTACAATAACATTCCTTGTTGGATATACAATATAGTAGGTCACCTGCAGCAAGGTGCAAGTTTAGATATACAAACAACTCAACGAATGTTCATACTGCTTTTGAGAAAGCTTTTGCAGGAATGCAATTCAATTCAGATTTTCCTTCTATATCTCCTGCTGAAACTTCTGATAATGTCAACAAAATTCTGTTTTACAAATATCTAATTCTAGAGACTGGAGCTTTGGTCCTACTGGTCCTATTTGGATTCCAGATTCAGGTGCAACCAGTCATCTCACTAATAATCCTGCTATTCTACATGAATCTCAACCTTATTCTGGTGTAGATCAAGTAATGGTGGGTGATGGTAAGTTACTTCCTATTTTTGTCACTGGTAATAGCAATTTAGTTCCTGCAACTAGTTCTACTAGTTTTGTTTTAAAAGACATTCTTCTAGTTCCTCACATTAAGCACAACCTTTTATCAATTACTAAGTTTACTTATCATAATTGTTGTTTCTTTGAATTTTACCCTTGGCGATATCAAATAAAATCTCTTCTCAATAAGAAAGTGCTTGCTAGAGGCCACATGTACCACAATCTTTATCATATTCAGTCTTCACAGCTGGCAAAAGTGGCCTTTCAGACTACTTATGCTTCTATGCTTGATTCACCAAACTTGTGGCATCAAAGACTTGGTCACACTGCTCCTAAGATTCTTCATCAATTAGCTTCTACTTCAGCTATCAAGTTGTCTTCCAAGACTCTTAATAAAGTTTGCTCTTCATGTCAGCTAGGTAAGAGCAAAAGCTTACTATTTTAGACTTCAAGTTCTGTATCCTGTAAGCTTTGGCTTTGGTACATTGTGACATCTGGGGACCTAGTCCTGTTCTGTCTCACCTAGGTTTTAGATATTTCATTTTTTTCTTTAATGACTACAGTAAGTTCAATTGGATTTACCCAATGAAACTTAGGACGGATGGTCTTAAATGTTTTACAAAGTTCTAAACTTCAATGAAAAACTTGTTGGATTAAAAAATCAAAGAATTTCAATGCGATGGTGCATGTGAATTGGTGAAAGGTCCTTTCAAGGAATCCTTAGATACTTGTGGTATTTCGGTTAGAATATCGTTTGCAACTCTGTATCAAAAAAATGGTGCTGCAGAAAGGAAAATAAGACAAATTACTGAAATAGGAAACACTTTGGCATTCAATGCCTCTCTCCCTAAAAAGTTTTGGTTTGATTCTTTCACTACTCCCATCTTCTTGATCAACAGATTAACCATAAAATTACTTCAATACAAGTGTCCCTTTGAGGTGCTATTTTCTAAAAAAGCCATATTATAACTTTTTTAAAGTATTTGGGTGTCTATGCTTTCCTATCCTACTTATGCTAGACATGACAAACTCAGCCCAAAATCAACACCTTGTTTCTTTCTTGGTTATGCTGCTAATTACAAGGGATATAAGTGTTATGATCCTTCCACTTCAAAGGTACACATAAATGAATCTGTGTTTCCTTTTGCTTTTTCATCACAAGTGTCTAAGTTTCTTCTTCAAATTCCCTGACACTCCCTTCCTCAACAACTGTAACTTCTGACTCTACACCTCACCCATCTCATATGTCTCGTTCTGGAGAGTCTTTAGCTACAAGGGAAGTACTTCTACCTAATCTTAATGATGCTTCTACTAATGTTGTGCATACAAGATCAAAATCTGGTGTTGTCAGACCAAAATCTTTTGGTTATGATAATGTTACTTTTCATACTAAATATACCAGAAATTATTTAATAAAATATCATATTCCAATTGTTTTTAGTGGTGTGTTTGAGTTTATTCAAGAACCTAAAACTTTTAAGCAAGCTGCTAAGATTCCTGTTTGGGTACAAGCTATGAGAAATGGGTATAATGTTTTATATGAAAACAAAACTTGGGAAGAGGTACCCTACTCTCCTGATATGATTGTTTTGGGATGTAAATGGGTTTATAAGACCAAGCTAAAGTCAAATGGAACCAGAGAAAGATATAAAGCTAGGTTGGTATCTAAAGGGTTTCATCAAATAAATGGTATTGACTTTGAGGAAACATTTAGTCCTATAGTCAAGGCAACAACTAATAGATGTGTGCTAAGCTTATCTATGAGCAGAAAATGGCTAATGAGACAGCTTGATGTTTCTAATGCTTTTTGGCATGGCTACTTAGCTGAGGATGTGTACATGGAACAACCACCTGGGTTTGTATCTACAGAGAATCCTTATTATGTGTGTCACTTGAATAAATCATTATATGGACTCAAACAAACTCCAAGGGCTTGGTTTGATATGTTCGTTAATTTTGTGGTTTCTTATGGTTTTACAAAGTCAGAAGTGGATAATTCAATGTTTCATTATGCCAAGTCAGGACTGCAGATGATACTCTTGGTTTATGTAGATGATATTCTCCTAGTTGGTTCCACCAGTTCATTACTTGACTCATTGATGTCTCCACTCATCTTTGAGTTTGCAATGAAGGACTTGGGCATATTGAGTTACTTGCATTGAAGCAATTTTGAGCTCAGATACTTCTAAACTTCATCTCACTCAAAACAAGTATTCTTCGGAATTACTTAAGAAGCATGATATAACTGATTGTAAGCCATGTAGGACCCTAGTAGCTCAAGGTAAAAGGGTTTTTATTCTTGATGGCACTTTCTTGTCCGATGTTTCTTATTACAGAAGTTTGGTGGGTGGATTGCAGTATACTTACAAGACCTGAAATTAGTTTTGCTATAAACTATATCTCTCAATTCATGCACTCTCCTACTGATGTGCATCTGCAATTAGCCAAGCGGATACTAAGATATTTGAAGAATTCTCTGGGATATGGTATTGTCATTGGCAATGGTCATTGTACCACAATAAAAGCATTTTCTGACAGTGATTGGGATGGATGTCCTGATTTTAGAAAGTCTACTGTAGGATACTGTGTGTTCTTGGGGTGATAATCTTATTTCTTGGTCTTCCAATAAGCAACCAATCATCTCTAGTTCATCTACTGAAGCTGAATACAAGGCTCTGGATGTTGCTTCTTCTGAAATTTTGTGAGTATCTTATCTTCTGAATGAGTTGCTAGTTCCCTTACTTACACCTTGCACCATCTTCTGTGATAATCTTGGAGCAAAAAGTTTAGCTGCAAATCCAGTCTATCATGCTAGGACAAAACATGTGGAAGTGGATTATCACACTTTCAGGGGCCTTGTAACTAATGGTTTTTTGAAGGTGGAATTTTCTCCTACTTTGGAGCAAGTTGTTGACTTATTTACTAAAGGTCTCTCTAAGGATTTGTTCTATAAATTGCAGGGCAAAATAATGCATTATCATTGTGCTTAGTTTGAGTGGAGGTGTTAGACCATCATTTGGATCAGTGTTAGTTTTGGTTAGTATGCCAACTGTATGGCTTAGTGGGTCGCAGTTTCTGCTATAGCAAAAAGGTTCTTTTCTATTTCTGTTGGTGTGTCCGTTACACACTAGCTTCTTTTATTACAGCTATAAATAACAGTGGTCCTGTAACAGATTCTTTTATCTGATTATCAATACAACTCATAACAGATTATTTACTTTTATAACTTATTGTTCTTCCTTTCACAACTTATAATTATTCCTTTCACAACTTGTAGATCCTACAGATCTTTCAGTCGGGTATTTAAGTTTGTACAACTTCTCTTTTCTTCTTTTATTATTAAAATCTATAGCTCTATACCATGAAAATAGATTTCATTATTTTTTTTTCTTTTCCTCTTTTGTATCTCTCACAGGTTCTTCCTCTTCTCCTAATTATCTAACTTTTTCTTGTTATCACCATCACTCTAATTTCCACCTACTCCTCTTTGTATTGTATTGATATTCCCAGAATCATTGATCTTTCTATTCAGTGATAGTAGAGTGATAGGTCGTAGTATATATACATATTTATGACTTGATCTTTCCTATTATCATTTTATGAATCTAAATCGTGATTTATTAGTTGATTGTTTGAAACCTAAAAGATAGTAATTTACTAACAAATCTTAATAATAATTGGATTTGAGCATTGAATTAAATAGAATCATAACTATATTGATTTATAAGAAATTAGCTCCGAAGATGTTATTAGTTAGTTTTAAAAAACCCAAATATAATTGAGTGCGAAATTGTGAAATTGATGGATTCGATGGGTAATCCACAGATTGATCCTAGCCCATCTTATTTTTTGATAGGGCCAAATATGATAAACCTAACACGACTCGTTCAGCCAACGGATCAAACTGTGACGGGTTTAAATACTAGGAATTACTAGCTAATCCTATATTAGGGATCCATTTAACCTCTAATCCTATACCAAAACCCGCTTTAATCATTAATCCAAAAACTTGTTTTTGGATTAGTTTTGTTACTCACGCGTCCAATTCACGTGAGAACAATGAGAAACCGATGTTCAATATTCCATAAATATCCCTCTCTTCTACCAATTATATATTTAGCCAAAATCAAAACTTCCAAAAAAAAATCGTCAATTGTAGCTCACAGATTTTTCTTCTCTTTATTCTCTTTCCGCTTCAGTGGTGTTTTTCAGTTTTAGGGTATCGTCAATCTCCAGGTAATTTTCTTTTAATCTTCTTCTCTGTATTTTCTCTAGGTACCGTCAATCTCTGTTTGTTTTTTTTATAACTGAAATCATGATAATCAACTTGATTTCATGTTTTGTTTGTTTTCTTATACTGAAATCCGGATTAGAAACGTTTTCTATGATGTACATTTTGTTGAATTCCATGATCGATCTCGTTTTTGTTCGTGTTTTAGTTTTCTTTTCATCCTTTGAAACTGATTTTGTAATCGTTCTATTTTGTTCATTATATTGTCGTATTCAGTGTTTTTACATGTTGTTTGATAATAGGTTTTATTTGGTTTTCTTTTATTTTTTCAGGGAATCATGATTTTTGTTCTTTCTTTTTCTGTATGTTTTGAATGTTTCTTCAATACATATTAATACGTACTGTTTTTCTTAACTTTTTCGATATATATTGTTTTTATAGTATATTTTTTTTGAATCAGTACATATTTTGTTTGCACTGTTTGTCTGTTATGTGTGTTTCTATAATATGTGTGATACTTCTAAAACAGTACATATTATGTTGTATTGTAGATTTAGTATTCCTATCATCTTAAAATACATGTTTTGATTTTTGTGTTTTTGTGTTTTGTGTTATTTTATATGCATCACATTTCTTCAGGTTCAACATGTCAGGTATTGGTTCTAACCCAAATAGCTTTTGCTACTCTCATGTATACCACAAGTAACACCACATTGCATATTTGGTTACGTTATCTTCGACTTTGGAAGATTTGAAGTTTATTATTTGTAATGCGTGGAGCTGGTTGACTCTATCAACTATTGTTGTTAATTATGTTGAAAATGGAGTGAAAGTCCCTATACTTGCTGATGTATCCCTACAAGAACTTGTTGCATTGCATTTTACGAAGAATTCAGATTTCTTTGAGTTGCATGTTGATGTTGTGTTATCCTGTGCATCTAATTCTTTGACAATTACTGATATTGACAACAGCGCTGAGTTGGTTTTGAGTGCTAGGAAAAGTTATTTGAAAGATTCTAAAGATGTTGCAAGTGTTCTTTTTTCTGATGGTTGGGAGAATCTTTTTGAAGATAAAAACCATCTCTTTCATGGTGGTGTTGAAGATGTTTGGTTAGCATGTCAGAAATATTGTTTGAGGACTGGATATAAGGTTAAAAAATTGAAGAATGACCTTGAGAGATTCACAACTAGATGCAGCAATGACAGTTGCTCTTGGATGCTTCACGCGGTTGCCATGAATGGGTCTTTGGATGTGTTTAAGATAAAGTATTACATGGGTAGGCACACTTGTGGCGCTGGTTATAGGTTGAGGAGTCCAACTCGAGGAAGCTTGTAAATCATTTAGTTCATGAGCGTGTCAAACACAACCCTCTCATAAAGCCGCAAGAGATTATGGATTACATTAAAGTTGGTGGAGGGATCAACATCAAGTATCACCACGCATATCATGCTCTAGAGTTATCGCATGAAATGATTTTTGGTGACGATGTAAAGTCATACACTGATCTTGCTTGGTGGGTCACTGTTGTTCGGGAAACCAACCCAGGGTCTTATATTGATTTTGATTTCAACGACGCAACAAAGAGATTCCACAGACTTTTTATTTGCTTTGGAGCTTGTAGAGAGGTTTATAAACTTTGTCGTCCAATGATTTTTTGTGATGCGACATTTCTTACCGGGAGGTCTAATGGCTGCTACATGTCTTAATGGCAATCAAGGTAACTTTTTTATATGGCACATATTTTTGATATGTATCTGTTTTTTATGTACTTTAGGATCATACACATCATACATAAAGGCATATTGATATACACTGTAGGTATAACATATTTTTTGAAGGTGCAGACATGAAGTACATATTTCGTATGTGATGCGTCGGAAAACCGACTTTGTTTTACCGCAAGCGCACAGTGTCGAAAGATGTAGACAAGAGCAAATACGGTTCGTTCCCACGAGGAGTTTGGATTAAAATATTTTTTTAGGTTTTTTTTATAAAGAATTAAATTAACTAATGAATTAAAATTATTTAATAAAGTTTTAAAAACAGTACGAGGAAAATGTTAAGATTCCGGGAATCCGTTGTAAGTCAGGGTTTAATTGTGTTCGTCACATAGGGTCTCAATTTTACTCATGTACAATATCAAATCTAGCTACTAATACACGGAGATTTTTAATTAAGCACTAAAGAAAGAATTTTTGAAAAGAATTATTTGTTCTCAACCTAAAGTAGAATTTCGAAGTACTAAATATACGGGGCATAAAGAGTCAAAGAATATTCATAAAACGATTTAATACGAGGTTTCAACGAGTCCTTCTACTAATCAAACAATGAACTATATGTGGCATAGAACATGAAAAATCATTGAGACGGTAAAACGTTGAGAGAGAGACAAATTAATAATATTTAGTTCATACAGTTGTAAACCCTAATTTTGAAACACAAATAAAACCATCTCTACAAGTTCATCCTTTCGCCCTAACAAGGGAATTAGCCCAACATGGCTTTCTCAAAAGCCATAGAAATTAATAAAAGAATAAATAGCACAAACTAACCGATAATCGTCGAAGATATCGACTGTACGTCTCTCCGGTGCGTCTCTAATTTTCTGTCCGTGAAGTTATGTCCAAAAGAGTCCGGGAAGTGTATATTTCTTCTCTGTAGGTCTAAGTATCTCCCTGTATCTCCGTGAAGGTCTTCTATTTATATAGAGATCACCGCATATGCCTTTGTTTTTGAGTTTCACCTTGATTAGGAAACTTGTCAACCCACCGATCAATTTTCTTTCCGTGTAAGAGACGGATTCAATCACCGACTATCTTAACTAATTTCCGTGTGAAACAAGGCTTGGTTCTTGTTTGGATTGCCGCTCAAGTCTATTGAACTCATCACAGCCATCAGTTCACCAGAGACTCTTCCATGATCTTTTCTCAACAGTTTCCATTCAACTGTCGTACTATCACAACCAATTCTGCCATCACCGAGCTCGAGCAACAGCACCCACTTCCATTCAAAAAACCACCAGTTCATTGACCTCTTCTTCTCACCTCCGTCAACAGCTAACAACCTTTGTCACTCGTTAGTTCCACTCGACTCCAACAGATTCGACTACCAAACGTCTCACTTCCTCTAACATCACCACCTTCATTACCGATGGCTACAAGAATTCATGCCACTGTTTTATCGAGCTCAACTCAATTTTCGATTCTAACCCATCATCCATTACTGATGCAGTTGAGCTCTCCACCAACATGTCCAGCAGGCTCACCAATAACTCGAGCCATAACACCATCTCACTTCGTGAACCCCATCAACATTCAACAATACCAACAGCATCTCTCAAGTCGACTTTCTTCTTCATTCAACAATGAAACCTCTCCACTTCACCGTGATGATGAACACTACAACTCAACAACTCTATCTTTTCCTTTTTGAAACCACCAGCGACCATCACCAAACTCTTCCAACTTCACTGCCACTCTCGAGCTCCACATCTCCATCAACAGCATCATCATCAGGTTCACCACCGTTGACAGCCATCTCCACTTGAGATTTGTTCCTCCATTAACTCTTCAGTTCTTCCCACCATCCATCACTGTCTCTACTCCACAGCTCCACATCCATACCTTGTTCGTGTTTCTCAATCACAGCAGCCTCAAACTCCATCATCATTTGAGCTCCAACAGCCACCATCATTTCTGCCATGAAGAGTTCAATCATCAGGCTCGAGCTCTCTTCTCTGTTCATGTTAACCCATCATCACAGGCTATTCAAGAGCATCACATCATTCCCTGTTTTGATAATGGAAATGAAGGGGGTGGCCCCGATCCATTGGCTGGTGTGTTTAAAAGAATTCAAATTGTGGCTGCCCTGAGTAGAATGGATGGTGCCATTAGCAGTATTTAAACCTTGTCAGCCCTTAGCGTATGCCAGGTTGTCAATAGCAGTCTCTCTTGAAATGACCTTTTTGCCCTTAGTATTCGTTTCGCTCATAACTTTCTCATACGAAGTCAGAATGACCTCGTTCTTTCGCCGTTGGATTCGTAATCAAATTCTCTACAAGAGAGAATGCTATTGACAACCTGGAATGGAATGAGCTCTACTGGGTCTTTGGCAATTCTTCTCTTGTAAAGCTCCATTTCGCTTGTTTCAGAGACGTAACCTAATAAAACGCACAAACTAGAAAAGTAATAATAAAACACGGTAATTCACATAAAATCTAGCAAATAAGTATAAGGAAATGATACTTAAAATGTATAAATTATGCACTTATCAAATTCCCCCACACTTTCCTTTTGCTAGTCCTCGAGCAAACTACAAATATAAACTAATCTAAAATAAAACTCCCTTTCGTTGAGGAAACGGTTACACTTAGCATTTGTAACAAGCCTTTAAACCCCTAGGTGTCCCTAGTGGACGAGTTATAGTCTCGTGAGGGTTTACAAGAGATTTACCCACAAAACCTACTCCAACTTTTAAGTATTCCAAAGCACCTACATCCAAAGAGCTACGAAGACATAAAGTTTCTGAACACTAACAATAAGAAGTTAGAAGTATAAAGAACATTATTCTCATGCTTAACTCTTGAGTTAGGAGAAAACCACCATGTAAAAGGATCTAGGTTCGAGAGTGACCGAATATTTCTGCCTTACCAGTAGGGTTTTATGAATTTGACACTCAAAGGATGCACTTTATGGTTCACACATGTGTACAGGCAGGAATGAAGATAGAAATCATACACACGTTGAATGGTAGGAAGGAAAGGTAACCTTCCGAATCATATGGAAATGTTATCCCATAGAAAGTGGGACGAAAAAGAATCCTTTTTTATTTTTCTAGCGACCTCTAAGAAAGGAAATCAACCACTATGCAAGGATGGGAATGCTTACTTACCTTCTCATCCGATCGGCAATCAACACCACTCTCACAGTATCCAATAGAAACGTCTTCGGTATTCAACTGTAGATGATGAACTCTTGAACTTCGTAGAACCTTGAGTTTATAACTCATTTCCTCAATTTCTTGTTATTAGAAACTTCTCTATAGATTTCTTCTTCCCCACGGCCTTATTGAAAGAATACAAAAGAAAATCTAAACTAAAGCAATGATAATCGTTTTTTTTTTTTTTTTTTTTTTTTTTTTTTTTTTTTGATATTACAATATAAACTGAAAAATAAACGATGAAATTACTACGACCGTGGGATAAAGAATTTACCACTTGATTCTGAACTTCACTAACTCACATCTTTTGATTTCTTTCGCTTTTGTACATAAGTCTTTAACATGTTAATTGTATTGTTACTTTACTTGAATATGAAATTTGCTCTTTCTTAAACGATTGCCTTTAAACCTTAACTGACTTCAAATTTTTGATATTCTGCTTGTTGATAATATGTTTCTATGGACCTGTTATTGTCGAGAGAATGGTGTTAACTGCAAACAAGACTACAAGATAGAGTTAGCAATTCTGATGACACCCTCATGATTGATAGAACTAGCACTCAAGAGATCAAAAAGTAGTGCTGAAATTGGTGCGAGGTTAGGTAGCTCATCATTCTACCCGGAATTTGCGCAGATGAAACACTCTAAACGGACAATTTAAAGTTTGGTGCCTCACTCATGGGTATTGAATCATCAACAACTCTAATACTGTATTCTCTACCGGCAGTTTAAGTCCATTTTTGTCAGCTCTAGCCTCTCAACAACTAAGCACTCCGGATATAGTTCTATAATAGTTCTAAGTTCAGTTGTTCCGGTTAGAACTCCGTATGTAAACGTAGCAAGAAGTATACTAAGTGACTCTAAAATATCTAAAAGTTGGAGGTTTTCATGCAAATAATTTCGAAAAAGTTGAAAATTTCTACCTAAAAAGTGTATACTTAAGAACTCTATATGCTTACACTCCACCACACTTAAACTTTACATTGTCCCCAATGTAAATTAACTCATCCAATGTAAAATCAAGATGGGAAATCCAAAAATGGCATAAAACAAGCAATCAAAAACTAAAAATATATGGTGAAGAAAACAAATCTGATGGGTTGACTCCCATGAAGCAAATGATAGTATCATATAGCAATAGTCGGAACAACTGTGGGTCATCTGGATCAAATAGTGTTCAATCCCATCCAAATCATCTTGCAACCACAGAGTTTTTATTCATGATAGGTAAATGCATACTGATATGTACAATTATATGACAATAACAAAACACATCTGTAATCAAGTACATACTGATATGTACAGCTATATGACAATATATAAAACACATCCGTATTCAAGTACATATTTGATATGTACAGGTATATGACAATAATAAAACACATCTTTAATCAAGTACATATTGATATGTACATTTATATTTGATAAACATATTTTATAATAAAGAGTGAGACTAGCCAGCATTACTTACCTGTGAGTTACTTTTCTCCTGCATCTTTTTGACCTCTTCATCCAGGTCATATCTTGCCCATGTTTTGATAATATCAACATCAACACCATAGAACTTGCGCACTGAAGGTGGTATTGACAAGGCAACATTAAATGGAACCCTTTTGAAGGTGGTGTCACTCACATCATTTTGTTCATCTGGAGTTGATGTATGAACAGTTGGCACGTCTTCTCCCAAATCTACTTCATCTTTTGTTATGTTTTTACGAAGAGAATCTATTGGAGTAGTAGGAGATGGGAATTCTCTTGTTGGGTCAGTGCCTAAATGTGTGGGACTCCCATCAAACGAGTCGGGAAACTCTCCTCCATTTTCAGGCTGCATGGGAGAAGCTTTCATGTAAATGTCATGCAACATTTGCAGAAGCTTTGACGCATCAAGCGGTCCATCCTCATGCTTCATAGTGTTAGCTTCATTCCATTTATCAAATATTGTCTTTCTCAGATCTTCAGATCTTCCTTTCTAGTTAGCTTCTTCCATTTCCTTTGCTGCAGTTTCTTCTTTGTCTTCTTCTTTATCTTCTTCTTTTTCATCTTCACTGTTCTTTTCTTCAACTCTTCTTGTTATTCTGTTCAGAATTTGCTTTTCTTCATTGGTGTATTGAACCTTGAAATTGTCATTGAACTGTACCAAAACAACAAAATATGTACTCAGAAATATGTTATACAAAAACAAGTTTTTTCATGAGGTACATATCAGTATATACTGTAGGATAAAAAACATCATACATTCAACACATATCATTGTATACTGTATGATAACACAACATCATAAATATAATAAATAAATACATATTTTTCTTACCTCATATTCAGTTTTATCAATATCTTTTTGGAGTTCAGCACATAACTTTGACAGATTCCATTTTGCAGCTTTCGGAATAAATATTTTTTCTGGAATCGTATTTATTTCCTCTGGTTCCAGCAAATATGTATGCTCTGCATACCAAATCTGTTTTGGAAAAAAAAATCACAAAAAAAAAGTTAAGAGTAAATCATTATTTCATTGAGTAAACTAATAAAAAAAAATTAGTACGTATTCTTACCAACAAATAGTTCTGACACCCTGTTGTACTCTCGACTGCGTTGACATTGTCATTTAATGACTTTTCAAGGTAAGAATGTATCAAATCAGGCCATGACACATTCTTCGCAGCTTCTAGATCCTCCACAAGACCTATGTACTTTTCAGTCAAGGCATGTGCATCTTTTGTTGTAAAAAACAAAGTGATACACATGAAAAGGCATATAAGCCTTACCAAGTCTTCAACATCTCTCACTTCTTGACTTTTTTTCTCAATATCTTCTTCACTTCCTTTTTCACTTTCTTCTTCTTCATCACTTCAAATTTCTTCTTCACTTTCTTCTTCTTCAACATTCTTCTCAGTTGCTTGCTTTTTTCTTAGAAGTTTCAACACTTCTTCCTGTATCCTCACTCTGTTAACCTTTTTGGTCTTTGGTACATGAGCAAAGAACCTCCGAAAGAAAGCATTGTTTCTATATCCACCTCTAGATGTCAGCATTATATCTTCATGTTGTCTTTTTGCTGCTCTTGGCATTCCAAAGATAACACCTACTTCTTCAGGAGTGGATGTTAGAATATGCGAAACTCCATGCCTTTTGAACTCAAATCTGAGCTCATCTGTAACTTTACTTCTCTGATAACACTTTATAAGACTGGTCACAACAGTTTCATTCTTCATCCAATGATCTGCACCCAGATTTGTGTGCCAAAACATCAAAAAAAGTTGCCATACGATTTCTCACTAATTATGCGCAACTGAGTTTCACTCAACTCAAGCTTTTCTGCCTTGATTGCTTTAACAAGCGACCAAATCCCCATGAACCCACTTCTGTAGATCTTCCTGGAAGGTGCAGAGTTTGTGGGTTTCTTTACACCAACTGCATAATGAACACACTGTCAATATCCCTACAATATATTAATATGTACTATAATATAAAACAAAGTATATTTTTTTTATATGTTGATATGTATCTGCTATATCATGAACAAAGTATACATTGATATGTACTGATCCAATTCAAGATTAGAACAAAGTATATATCGATATATACTATCCTGTATGCAAGATGTAGATGCTTTAGTATAGAACAGTGTACATCTATATATATGCTTTTATATCTATAGCATGAACAAAGTACATATCAATATATACTTATCCAATTCAATATCTAGATGCTATAACAAAATAA
Organism: Papaver californicum; assembly: GCA_023531435.1. Lineage (NCBI taxonomy): Eukaryota > Viridiplantae > Streptophyta > Magnoliopsida > Ranunculales > Papaveraceae > Papaver > Papaver californicum. Next base: position 640,171 of record JAJJMC010002143.1, on the reverse strand, counting down.
GCATACACTGATATGTACTGATCATTATATACTAAAAACCAAGTATATATCAATATTTATCCTATGCTACATGCTAGATATATGTGCTAAAACATGAAAAAATAAATAAACATATATTGATATGTACCCATGTTGTATGCTATATCTAACTCCTACAACATGAACAAAGCAAGTTATATATTGATATGCACCAATGATATGTACCTTTTTTGGCAGAAACAACAACACCCTCTTCTTTTTCTGTGATGTAGATGGAGAACGAACAACAAGAGATTTGTTCTTCTTCTTTGTAGATGGAGAATCTACAACAGTTGTTACATTTTCTTCTGATGTTGTTGGAGAATCAACAACTTCATTTTCTTTCTTCTTTTTTGATTTTGCTGGTGAATCAACAACAATTTGTTTCATTGTTTTTGATCTTGTTTGAGAACCAATAACTTTTGTGTTCTTTTTCAGTTTTGATTTTGCTAGAGAATCAACAACAGTTTGTTTTGTTTTTTTTGATGTTTTTGGAGAATCAACAACTTCATTCTGCTTTTTCTTTTTTGATTTTTTGGGTATAGAATCTACTTTAGAAGCTTTCTTGTTCTTTTTTTGTGGTGGAGATTTAGGAGTATCTTGTTCTTCAATCACAGTTTCCTTTATACTTCTGTTGATTTTTCGTTTTGTACCCATTTTTAGATGGATTTTTTGAAGTAATATAATGCTGATCAGTAGGTTAGGTTTTAGTTTGTATAATGCTATAAGAAATCAAAATGCTGTTAATCCTGTTGAGTTTCGATTTTTGATCTCTGTTTTTAAGGTTTTGATTTTTGATTTTTGTTTTTGCCCTAGTTTTTAAGTTTCTAGGTTTTGATTTTGAGAGTGATGGAAGTCGAGTGGTGTAACTGGTGTTGATGGAGTAGATGAACGTTTTGCCCGTTAAGAAGTAGAGTAGTGTAGGAGGTGGAGGAGGTGGAGAACGTGAGATGTCCACACGTAAGTAGTATGGGTAGAATGATAAATGGGTTTTTTAAATGGGTTTTTGAACTAATGGGCAAGTACGTTTCCCGGGTGGACTAACCATTAACATGTCCGAGTTTTTTAGACGGTCCAACAAATTTCCCTTTTTTTTGTGAAAGTCCGAACTGGACTTAGTGCCGGGCATCTAAAAGTTCTGTTTTGATTTTTTGTTTTTGGTATATATATGTTACTGTGTGTTATGTACGATGATATATCATGCGATATGCATGCATACTTATGAGGTTGACTTAGTGTCCAGAACTCTAAAATTCTGTTTTATTATTTATTTATTATTTATTTTTTTTGTTTTTGGCATATATATTACTGTGCCTTTCTGAAGCTGTTATGTAATCAGTGTGTACTACGTATGCATAGAGTTACTAAAGCTTGGTAGCCTGTTTTACTGAATAAGGGACTAAGTGTCCAGTAACTAACAAGTACTAGTTTTTTTTTTTTTTTTTTTTTTTTTTGTATTCACATGATTACTTAATTTTAATTATCTCTGTTTTGATAGATAATCGATGACCATATGCTATTTGTAAATATGCATAACATGTTTTTTAAGTCATTTTATATGGTCTTATTGGTTTAAGCAATGTGCTTTATCGATTATTACTTTCTAAAATTATTTGATAGACGTCATATTAAACTATACGTTTGGGTGATGATTATGAACATATCAAAATTTTTGATCCTAAATATGTATGTAAATGTAATTTTTACTAATTAGATTTTGAGACGGTATCACGCATGTACATTTAATAATATGTCAATCTTTATGCAATAAACGTGTAGAAATGTCTATCAAGAATGTAATTGTTGATCTCACTATGGGCGACAAACTTGATGGGAAGAACTATGATATGTGGCGTAGGAAAATTCAATACTTATTGAATTCAGAAGAAAAAAATGGAACTATTGACCAATGAAATGATCCAACCTGCAGAAAGTAATATTTCTCAAGCCCGTCGTGACCTTGAAGCATATGATGCTTGGTTTTAAGAAAGATCTCAATGCGTGTTATACTATGTTGAGTAGCATGCATGAAGATCTTATTGGAATATATGGAAATTTTTCTACTGCCAAGCAGATGTGGGACCAGCTGAAATTTGACTTTGGTGATACATCTACTACTAGACTCCGCAACTTACTACTGAAATTTGAAGTCTACCGAAAGGATCCTAAGCATACAATAACTGAACATCTTAGGGCGATGTCTTCTATGATTTGTGATTTTAAATCTGTTGGTAATGTTCTTACTGATGAACAACAGGATTTAGTTGTGATAAGGTCATTGCCTGATTCTTGGGTACATATGAAATAAATTTTGACCCATAACGAAAGTATCATAAATTTTTCTGACATCTCCTGACACGTTGAGCTTGAGGCTGAGCGCCAAGAGGCAACACGTGTGGTTACCTTTTATGCTCAAGGTGAGCGCAAACCATTGGGTAAGCACAAGAACAACATCCAAAAGGATTTAAGCAACGCAGAAAAGATAAATAAGCGTCGTCGTGGTAAGCGAGCTGGTAAAAAGTATAATCCAAATTGAAATACTACAACTGTGGAAACAAGGGAAATTTTGGTCGTGAGTGCACTGAGCCGAAAATGGTACTTTTTTCACCTAACTTTGTAAACGTTTGTGTTTGTACACATGTATTGGTTTCTTATTCTCTCCCTGAATGGATTGTAGATATGGAAGCTACAAGACATGTAACTCGAGATTAAGCGGGGTTCGTAGGTTATCGACGTATTCCACGTGGTACACAAAGAGTCTATATGGGCAATGGCACAAGCTAGGAAGATGTGGAAGTTGATACATATAAAATTTTTATGCTCTTTAGACGCATTTTTAACACTTCAGGATGTGTTTTACGTAGCTGGGATTAATTATAATCTATTTTTAGTTATTACACTTCTTAGTTTTGGATTTTCTTTTAAAATTTGAAGATGGTAGACTGGACATCAGTTTTGATTGTATTTTATTTAGATAAGGTTATTTAAGTAATAACTTCGTTAAATTAGATTTCTTTAATTATATTTCTTCTGATGCTTTAGTGATTGATGCTCGTAATAGTAATGTTATTGATTGTATGATTTGGCATGCTAGACTAGGCCACATTGGGCAAGATAGGATGACTCGGTTAGCTCGAGAAATCCATCTTGTCTCACTATCTAAAGTCTCTTTATCGGTATGTGAACCTTGTATAGAAGGCAAAGCTTGTAGAAAGCCTTTTGGTAAGGTCAAACGTGCTACTCAACCTCTTGAGTTGGTATATTCTGATATTTGTGGACCTATGAATATTAAAGCTAGACATGGTTATTCGTATTTTCTTACATTATTGACGATTATGCACAATCTGCTTATGTATACTTGATGTTCATCGATGTGACGCCTTGGATTATTTCAAGCGCTTTGTAGAAGAGGTTGAGAATCAAACTGAGAAGAGTTTGAATACTCTTTGTACAGACCATGGAAGCGAATATTTGTCTGATATGTTTAAGGAATTTTGTGAGATTAAGGGTATAACTAGGCATCTTACTATTATCTATACTCCATATCAAAGCTGTGTTGCAGAGCGAAGAAATGGAACATTATTGGATATGGTTAGATCAATGATGGCGCGGTTACCTCCCAATATCCTTATAGGGGGATGAAATTATAACTGCAGCCTAAATTTTGAACCATATTCCATCACAGTCAGTTCTTACTACGCCATATAAACTTTGGAAAGGCAAAAAACCCAATTTAGGGAATTTACGACCATGGGGTTCAGCTAGTTTTTTTCACAACACTTCTCATATGTACGGGAAGCTAGGACTTAGAGTAAGAAATCTTGTCTATATGAGGAATTTTATTGCTCAAAAGGTTATGTAATGTATAGTGAACATCCAAGTAGAGGAATGACTAAAGTAGAGTCCAGAGATATTGTTTTCGTTGTAGATGATTTTCTTCGCATCAGTAATATTAACAAGGACTTAGAACTCTTTGAAATAGAAGAGAAAGTTGGCATCTTACCATCTTCTAGCGAAGGTATGGAATTAGTTTCTCGACCTATAGTCGCCGAAAATAGTAAGAGTGATCTTCATCCTAGTGGTAGTGTACCACTAGAGCCCAAGACCTTGAACCACGCAGAAGTAAGCGTCAAAAGGTACCTCGTCGCCATTTTGAGATTGAAGGGGGAATACGAATGTATACTACGAGTATTGAGGATGAACCTAGGGATGTCAATGGGTCTGGTTCCTCCCGGGTACCACTGGAACAGGAACCGGAATCGATTAAAAAGGGCGGGTCCGGGTCCGGTTTCTAATTTAATGGACCCGGAACCGGACCCGATAAAAAACTAAATACCCGTCGGACCCGGGTTTTTAACGGGTCTTCTAAAATCTACTATAATTTTCTTTAAATTATTTATGTTGGCTTGAATTGAATAATTTTTCATATAAAGTTATTGTTACATACATGTAAATGTTTTAATTAAAGATTAAATCTAAGAAAATAAATGTAAAATGAAAAAAATCCAAGCAAAACTAGTCGAAATCCTTGAATCTTAGGTAAAATTAACAAACAAATGACAAATATTTGGGTACCCGATACCCGTTGGATAATACCCGTTAGGACCCGTTAAGATTTTGGGTCCAATTGGGTGATACCCGTCGGGTCCTAAGTGGCTAATGGATCCAATTTTAGGACCTGGACCTGATTCACCCGGTTCTGGTTCCGGGTAATGGGTACCCATTGACATCCCTAGATGAACCTACTTCTTTCAAAGAGGCAAGTTCATTACTTGTTAGCGACAAATGGGTTGTTGGTATGCAGAATGAAATAAAATCAATGGAAAAGAATGGAGTCTTGGATATATTAATCTTGCGCCTGGCGATAGACTGTTGGAAGCAAATGGGTTTGTAAAACTAAAGCAAGGCAGATGATTCAATTGATAAATACAAAGCTTTCGTAGTGGCGAAGGGATATACCCAACAAAAAGTATAGACTATGAGGAAACTTTTTCCCTGTGGTGAGGTTTGCCTCAATTGGCCTCATCCTTGTTATAGTTGCACATTTGGATTTAGAATTGTTTCAAATGGATGTTAAAACTTCATTTATCAATGGATAACTAGACCAAGAGATTTACATGTCTCTGATATGGTCGTCTGCACGCCAAAATTATTTATTGCTTCCTTACTATTTAAGATTTATATGAAGCAATTGTAAGAAATGATCGACCCCACGGGGAGGACTTGGTTGTTATTTGAATTCAAGCTCTTATGTAAAACAAGGGGGATTTTTCTGATTTTATGAATAGTTAACTAAACTAATTACGAAAGCAAGAATAAAAGAATGCAAATATGAAGATGAGAATGATTAATGAATTCCTATCAATTAATGGAATAGAGCACAATCAGTTTACTGGTATATTTCTCTCAATATTTTATTTATCACCACCCTAGAAAAGTTATAACCTGACGACCCAAAAATTCGGACATCTATTAGTCCTGATTTGACCTGGTAGGTCGGGTCCAACCCAACTAGCAAGTCCGGGACTTTCAAGACGTCACTATGGACAAGCTATATTTTATAACAACAATTATGAATATGATAAATAAATTTTATAAATTAATTAAATTAAATTAAATTAAATTAAATTAATCCAACAAATTTCATGAAGAAAATATTCCAAAAAATATATAATAAACAATTGTTGATCTACTAAACTGAAACCATGTCTCATAAAATAATAAAAAAACTAAAGACAATTTATAAATCCATAATTCGTAAAAAAAAAAAAAAAAAAAACAATAATAAAATTCGTAATTAATAAAATACCCAAATATCCCCGTGATATTATATAGTAGCGTCCTGCAGAATACTAACTTCTAATTCTTATGACGTAAGCTTCAAGGCCGTTTACTGCGCTAGCTGTTCCTTGAACTCTGTGGAAAGAGAAGAAGAAGAATTTGGGGTATCCAACCACAGCCCAATAGGAAATTTCCAAAATAAACATAAATAATGCAACAAATAAAAACAACACATAAATTTTTTTCTAACGTTTCCAAAAAACTTTTAGATTTTCATAACAAACGTTAAATTTATAGGTTTCCACTTATTTTCACACAACAATTTCCACTATTATAATAATTATTTTTTTTATTCAGTTACTCAACCGTACACGCTGAATTTCAGAACTTTATTTATGGACCAGTTACTCCATCGCACAACGCTAGATCAGATTTTTATTTAAGATCCAGTTACTCCATTGCACAACGCTGGATCAACTAATTTTTTGAGATCCAGTTACTCCATCGTACAACGCTAGGTTAGAGAATCCATTTACGATCCAGTTACTCCACCGCACAATGCTGGACCACATTTTATTTATAGTTTAAGATTTTACGCTCAAGACCTTAATTTCTACTTATCGATTTTACTATGTTTATCTAAAATTCTATTATACATATGCAACAGTCCAACCAGATCTATTTTTACTGTATACAACCAAATTCAAACATTAATGTCACTGTACCAAATTGCTTTCCTTGAAATCTTACCGAAATATAAAATAACACCAATACCCAAAACACCATATGCGCAATCCAGTGATGACAGTTTAATGAGAAGTTTATTTAATATAAGGGTTAGTTGATGTTTGGTACTCAGGTTTTGTCTAGGTTTAGTTTTTGGTCTAACATTTGTCCAATGTTAGTGTTTGGTACCTGGACTGGACGTTGATCCGTGTTGATTTGGTTAGATATTAACTTTTGTTAAAAATTTATTAAAATAATAATTAAGTAAAACAAAATAAAAGATAAAATAATATTATTACGCAAAATTACTATAGTGACCTTAACCTAGGGGATAGTCAGTCAGCTGAGTCAGTTTGTCTTAATCATGGCTGAGTCAGCTGACTTACCGAGTTAGGGTAACTGAGTCATTGAGTCGACTCACTGGAGAATTAATCAGATAGCATTTCCTCTGTTTCAGGTTGTTTTCCCGGCAAATTCCAAGCTAAATTCCAGTCATTCCCTGTAATTCTAACATACATCTAATCAATCATCATTCTTTCACTTCCAGAACTTCTAATTCTTACCAATCTGCACAACCTTTACAAACCCATTTTAGCAGCATCTCTTCCCTATAATCAATTCACTGCAGATTCATAACCCCTGCATTATCAAAATCATTTTGATTTCAAGCCATCTCTGTTGTGATCTTCTTTAACCCATCTTTTCAGCAAAACTCAACTTAGATTCATCTTCTTTTTGGTTTCTTGAAAATAACAGAATCAAAGCTCTTCAACTGTTCAAACCCTAAACTTCAAACTCGAACCCAAGACTAAATCATATTTGTACTAAACACTTCTACAACTATTGTTTGATTCTCGGCTTCTAACTCCTCCCTCGATTCAACAACACCATCATTTCTCTCAACTGTTACATCTGCTAGAACCCATTTCATAAATCAGAGAACCCAATCTCAATTCGAATTTTTTCATTTCAAATCAATCATCATCACTGCCTCAATCTCGACAAAGAACTCAGATTCACCTCGAGCAGCTTCCTCTTCCACTGCAACCACCAACGGACCCACTCCACTATTTCTTCTACCAATCTCAAATCAAACCATTTCCAAATTAGGGGTTTTCTAGAATTAATTTTTAGGGTTTCAATTTGCAAAATTAAAAACAAAATTGAAACCTTAAAAAGCTATACTACAAATCCAAACTATGATTCACCACCATTAAACACAAATAACGAATAAAAATAGAAATCAAGAGAATGAGAAGCAGAAAAATGGAGAATGAAGGCGATATTTTCTTCGTTCTCTGATTCTCTTTTTTTTTTCTCTTCTCTCGTCTCTCAATAATCTTTTATGTTTCTTTTTCGTTCTCTGATTATGAATGGAGGCGATGTTTTTCTCTTGTATTTTTTTTCTTCGTTCTCTGATTATGAATGGAGGCGTTGTTCTTCTCACTCAATCGATATGATTAGGATAATGGGTGTTTCGCTCTGGACCGTAGGCTTAATAGTGTTGTTAAAGTCGTTGGATTCTAGTCTCACTTCAAGGATATAATTGTAAACTCAGTATTTATACTTTATAAAATTAACAAAAATTTAGTCATAAATCATTTGGAAAAATAACTTAGACTTGATAATTAAATTAAAGAAATTAAGGGAAAAAAACTAAACAAAGGCTGATTTTTAAAAAACAATAGGTGGGAATACCAAAGAAAACATAGGTTGGATGGATGATATATATTAATAGGATTTTTGTTCCATCAAGGAAAATAACTCAAACATCAATAACCTTTCTTTCTTTTGATCTATTGATATATATATATCAAGGTGTAATAAAATAAAAATAAAAGACTACAACTAAAAGTGAAGCCAATGATGACATGGCATACACTTGTACAATCAGTACTTTTTCCTCTCAATGTTCTTTTATAAAATAAGTGTTAATTAGTAAAATAATGATCAAAGTTGAAAACCGAACCATATACTCCGGTTTCATTCACAATAATTCTAGACGTACCGAGATAAAAACTATACCAAAACCGAGTAATACATGGTGCCTATGTGGAAGAAAAAAAGTGGAAAACGCGTCTGATTTTTTGGTACAGATTTCAGAAATCTTGTTTGTTGAACTACAGTCGTTCGTTTAAATATAATAATAGGGAATCATTTTCATCTATCCGATTTAGATTTAATTAAATGAACCCTTATATATGGCTTATAATTCCGATAGAGGGACCTTTTTAAGATTAAAGGTGACCAAGTAGTTGGTTAGGGGGTGTCTTTAGACAATATCAAATGTCTAACTTATCTTTCCATATATAAAAAGTCTAAATTATCCTTTCATCTATTAAACCTAAAAAAAAAAAAAACAAACTAAACTATATCTAATTCAAACCATTTCAACTCCTCTCTTCTCAAATAATAGTTTTTGCTCTTCTTTCCCTTTTAAAGCTCCTTAATAAAAACGCATGGTTTATATGAGGTATGATTCGACAAACCCATGTTTTATTTTGTTTTTTAAAACATGGATATGATTGAAGGTATGGTTTCTCTTTTTTAGCTTTTCAGACTGGTTTATGGGTTTTTCTCTTTGTAGCCAATCGTAAAACTAATTTATGATTAGGTGATGATGAACTTCTAAGCGCAATTGGGTAAAAATTGAGAAAACCTAAATTTTAACCAGTTATGATTGGGTTTTGGTGTTCGAACCCAATTGTAGCCCAGTTATAGTTGGTTTTTGGTCAGTTACGGTTGGGTTCGATACATGAGTTACAATCAGGTTTCGGTCAGTTACGGTTGGGTTTGATACATGAGTTACAGTTGGGTCTTTGTCAGTTACGGTTGGGTTCGATACACCAAAACCCAGCCGTAATTGAGTTACAGTTGGGTTCGAACACCAAAACCCAACCGTAACTGGTTAAAGTTTGAGTTTTTCTAATTTTTACTCATTTACGGTTAGGAGTTCATCATCACCTAATCGTAAATTAGTCTTACAGTTGGCTACAAAGAGGAAACCCAACTGTAAACCGGTCTGAAAAGTTAAAAATTTTAATATATATAGTTGGGTGAATCACGATCTTCATCATGAGGTATGTAAAATTTGGTTTATCTATAAAAGGATTCACCCACCTCAAATTTCTCACTGGAATCACTCATCTTGGTTTGGTGAATCAAAATCTAGGGTTTTCAAAAAAAATCTTTTTTTTCCTTCTACTTCTCTTCTCTCCCAAAACCAAAATACTAACTCTAATTTTCTATCTCTAACTATAAATCAAAATCATTAATTTAATCTAATAACTAATAGTTTAATAATAGATTAGTTAATCTAATTAAATGATTAACACTAATCAAATGAGGATTGTTTATCCATTATGAAAATATGATGGATAGGTTTTTTTTGAATTTATTAATTAATGACCCTATTTTGACCTCATATGAAAAGCCCCTCTATAAAATCATAATCCCCTGTACGAGGCTTCAATTAAATCTCCCAAAAAACAATAGTTTTTTCTAATAGATTCTCTTGCGGTCGACCAAGAAGACTCCTCCTCTTTTCTTTTTTACTGTGATTCGTACATACCTATCCTAACTCAAGTGAGATGATTCGTACATACCTATCCTAACACAAGTGAAAAGAAGAACTAATAAGAGGTAAATTTCTTTTTCTTGTGAACAATAGATTATAAATCTTTGTGTTTTGAGAATCTTAGTTATTATTATTAATCTCTATGTTTAAAGAATCTAAAGAATATTCAATAGTTGTTATTAATGAATCTGTAATTTTTTCCCTAATTACTACTAAAATATCAGTAAATCTCATTACATTTTTTTTTAAAGAAACTTACGTACTTATTAAAACTTTTCATATGCAGATGAATGATAATATAGAAGGCATTGGGTTGGATGAAAATGATAACATAGGTGGAACAGGTGATGGTGTATATGTTTTGGATGATAAAAGATGATAAATGTAATATAGTAGTACCGGAAGTTGGAATGGCATTTGACGACGTCACTAAAGTATATGAATTTTATAGACGTTATGCAGTTAAAAAAGGATTTGCATGTAAGATACGGTCCTCAAAAAAGGATGAGGGGATACTAAGACATGTAACCATTACTTGTGTTCGAGAAGCAAAGCATAAAACTGTGTCAAGTACTTCATTTGAGCTTGATCCGACAGGGAAATGTGAATGCAAGGCTAGGGTATCAACATGTTTAGGATTGGATGACAGATGGAGGATTACCGTTTTTGTTTCAGAGCAAACTCATAGGACAAGCCCAATTAAAACTCGGTTCATGAGGTGCAACAAATTGATTAAGAAAAGTGTCAAAAGAAGGATCATAACAAATGACAAGGCAGGAATTAAAATGTACAAACTAACCTTTCGATACTGTAAAAACTATGAATACCTATTCATGCATAAAACATCAGGTACTAGTAGTCTGGTGACACTACAGACTAACCTTGTGTTAAATTGGCAGAATCATACATTTGGGCAGTTTGAAAATTCCCCGAATATGCAGCTTGGTGTATCCCAGGTTCATAGATGTGTACCTTTTGCAAATGGCACGGATATGCTGGGTGTACCTCACGTTTTGCCTTACGGACATGTTGTGAATGCTGCATCTGCATATGGAGCACCTCAAAAATGGGATTATGGATGCTATCGACCAACATATGGTGGATTTCAACTACATGGAAAAGCGCATAAAGTTACTGATATATCACCTAACGTCGTATCCGGACCAGCATTGCAGGTTACTTTAAGAAGAGGGTTTTAATGGGATTGAATTTTAGATGAATATTAGGTGTTGAAATTCACATCTATTGGAAACTCATGTTTTTTACTACTATACATCTTTGGATTTTTGGATAACTTCCACGTGAATATTAATGTGCTTTTAAATTTTTAATACAATGGGGAAATTTGATGACCTGTTTTACTCTTTATAAACAATCTTAATTGACCATCTTGCTTGAACATTATACGTTTCAAGTTGACTACTCTTTAACTTCACTATTACTCCTACTTGTTTTCCTGCTATTATTATGATCCATTTAGTGACCAAGTCGTAAAGAACATACTACAGTTATCATGTACCAAGTAATACTGCACTACCCTTAACTTGATGCGATAATTGCTAAAGAATTTTATTTCATAATTAATAATCAATTACGTTTGAAGTCATAATATTGGTACACTTTTACTATTATCAGGTTGTTGATGACATCATGAGAGTGTTTGTCGATAGAACTATTACACTCTTTAACATGATTACTTGACCAAAAAAAAAATATTAAGTGAAAAAAGAGGCAATTTCTCAAAAATACTTCTGTTCTGCCAACAAATTTGAGACAATTTTTGAAAATGCTTCTGTTCTGCGAATATATTTGCTACGTGGTCTCTGTCTAAGTCTATATCCATCTAATCCCGGTTGCGCATGATATATTGAACTCCCTGGAGTTTACAGCTTTAGAAAGTGGCTCCCTCAAGTAGATTGACATGGTTCTTCTGAGAGGAAGTCTTATAATTATTTACTTGTACAATTCAAAACAATACCCAGTTGGATACAAAAAGTTACTTATTCAAATTGATATGAAACAGTGCAATGGCATATAAGCATGGACTTCAACTTTAAATCTAACCCATTAGTATATTAAACTCAAGCCTTAAAATTCAAGGCAATTGATATAAGACAACAATTACATTGTAAATTATTGATTCAGTAAAGAATGAACAAAGAGATATAGAATCACTAAACTATCTCAAGTTCAATAAAGAATAACTTCAAAAGGCATACAAAGAGGAATCTTTAACAATCACACATCAAAACTCTAAACTTTACCCTTAGATATATCATTTTTGATCAAATAGATATTCATTCAATTCTGAAATCAATGCAGTGACAAAGATCTTTTGGAGTATGATAACATTATAATATATAAGTGGAACATCAAATCTTCAGAACAACCAAGAAAAGATAGATATACCATTTTCATTCGTTTGTGGAGGGATACCATTGTCAATCGTAACTGTCATCTCCTTGTTAGATAAGTACAAGAAGACTTTGCTTCATTGCCTAAACGTATGTGTACATCAAAATTCCCTTCAAAAAATTTAACCACTTAACATCAATAAGCAGTCTAATTTCACCGGGTCTAATAGCATCAATAATTCAAACCCATGTGTGCACAACCAACATATATTAGTTGAAACAAGCAGAATTTTCTTGTTACAAAATTTATAATCATAATATACATGTCTAAAAACCAAAGATTTTTAAGAGACCGTAATCCATGAAGTAGAATAAATTGTTAGGGTTAAATACTTTATAACCATAAATAGTTGTAGACGTTGCTGGTTATTCCTTACAATCTCCATTTTCTGTCAAAATTCTTCAAAAAATATCTAGATTTGAGATTTAGGGATTTAAATTTCTCTGCAAAAAACGGAAAAAAAAGAAAGAAAAATTAAACATTTAAGCAGTTTTCTAGAAGAGGACTAATAAATCATGTAAAGAAAAGATCAAGTAGAAGAAGAAATCCTACCTTGTTAGAACTTACTAAGGAGTTACAGGTGAGGTGAAGAACAATCCTCTCTGGTTTTTCTCTAGTCAGATGAAAACTAAATTGAAAAGAGAAACCGGGTAGTCAAAAGAGAAACCAAGATATGAATCGGATGGACAAAAATGATTCTCTATTATTGTATTTAAACGGACGGTTGTAGCTCAACAGACAAGGTTTCTAAAATATGTACCAAAAAATCAGACGCGTTTTCCACTTTTTCTCTGCCACGTAAACACCACATAGAATCCGGTTTTGGTATAGTTTTTATCCCGGTACGTCTAGGGTTATTGTTTCATTAAATATGTAAAGTAGAAATAACAAAAAATCAGTGGAAGAAACGTCCTACCTCCAACCGCAAGGGAAAATCCAAATCATCAAAATTCCAGATCAAAATTTGTTGCAGCTAAAAGAAATCCCCGGAGGAAATAAAAGTGACGGCTAGTTATGGTATTTTTTTGTTTTTATATGCAACCCTAAATCTATCGGAGAATATGATTTATATTTCACGGTATAATTACCTTTATAACCACAACACCACAAAATCTATGGGATGATTTCTATTTTTCTTATTGTTAAAAAGATACACCCTACTTTGCACATTTGCTCACATATAAGCTCAAAATACACCCTACTTTGCACATTACGGATCGGCTTCGGATTGTAAGCCCAACTTCAAAAATACAGATATCACGTATAAGCTCAACTATCCTAATCAATTTCACAGTTACCTACTAGAATAAACTCTCTAAAGGATATTATCCAAATCGACCACTTCGAATAGGTTTTCTAAGTATAATCGACTCGGAAACGTTAAGTTCCGTGAATTGGGGTAAGACTTGGCTATGCACTCATAACTCGGATTGTTAGCTAAGGCGATTTTATACTTCTCAATTATTTAACAACATCCCATCGTCAACAATCGAAAAATTGCTACTTCTTGTTTTCAACTCTAGACAATTACGGGTAAGAGAATTTCTAACTAGTAATAAAACCATCAACTAGCTACTCGATTGTGCACTCGAGCAACTTGAAAATAATTCATGTAATAATCACAGAAAAAAATTAACAATAAATAAAATAGATATTGAAATAAACTTTATGTAAATTAATAACTCATATTCATGACATCAAGTGCAACCCTAGGCAAATAAAATTAACTACTTGTAGTAGAGTTCACAAATTTAAATAGAAAAAATAATTGCAAACTCTAGATGTCGAGAAATCTTCCCCGCACGAACCTACAAAAAGGAGGAGAAGAGGTGAGAAAATAACTAGATAAAAATCTTGATATCTCTCCCTCTTGTTGAAGTTGCTCTTTTACAGCTTTCTTCCTTATAAAGACCTTCTTAAAATAGACTCTCTTTTCTATTAGGTTACACCTATTGGACACTCACACTTTTCCTATTTGCCACCCACCTAAATTTCCACCCTCACTTGTCCTTTTTACCACCCATATATTTCTTCATATATCCTAAATACTACTATTTGACTTTTTGTTTACACCCAACAATAAAACCACTCAACAACTAAACCAAAAAAATTAACCCTAAATAATAAATTCTTCTCCAACACTTCCCCCGCCACTAGGGGTATACATGGCTCGGTTAGGTTCGATTTTTGCTCAAACCATAACCGAAAACATTACTCCCGGTTTTTAATTTTTCCAAACCAAAACCGTGTCATTAACCAACGGTTTCGGTTTTTAGTTTTACCATTGGGTTCCGATTTTACCATTATTTTGTCAGTTTCATATAACTGACAGTTAAAAAAAAGAAAATACACAAAAAAAATGAAAGATTAAAATATAGTTACACATAAAATTACACATTAAAATTAAATAAAATTAAATATAGATTTTTATAGTTTAAATCTATGGATAAAATTAAATATAGTTAATCTAAGGTAGATTTAATGGTTGATATTAACTACGTCAAAACAAATCGGTTTTACCATTGGTATTCGGCTTGATTTTTACATCAAACCAAAACCGAAACCATTATTCTCGATTTTTATCTTTTTAAACCAAAACTGTGCCATTAATAAATGGTTCAGTTCGTTTTTTTCCTAATCTAATTGGTTCAGTTCAATTCGATTTTAGCGGATAACCGTGACCATGTAAGCCCTACCCATCACCTTTTACACACATCGATCATCACCTTCAGCAATAAAAAAATTCTAATTTTTGCTTCTAGCTTTTTATTCTAGATGCCTCTAAAGAAAATAAAAATTTCATTGTTTATTTTCACAGAATTATCGATCAAATATCTAAACAAGTAACTATAGGGTTCTAAGGGAATCCACAATGGGACGATCAAACCCATCGATCAAAGATCAAAAAATTTGATCTTTGATCGGGGGTAAGAACAGCGGGAGATGATCAGGCGAGTTTCTAGCACGGCGTTTGGTGGCAAGCGAGGTACTATTATCTCGCTTGAAAAAACGGACAAGACAATAACCCATCGCCTGGTACAAGCGAAATTGTAGCCTCCCTCCTCCAAAAAAAAAACACAGGCGAGATCCCAGAACCCCGCCCAATAACCAAGTGGAATTCCATTCTTTCGCCTGTTGAAGCGACGTCTCAAACACTCGCTTACCACCCGTGCGAAGAAACCGTGTTATGAAATGATCCGGGCGAGAGAGTAGAGGGTCGTCCATCGAACGTGCTAGTGATTTGTGTGGGATAATGACGGGCGAGAGGGTAGAAGGTCGTCCGGGTCCAGGAGGCGAGAATTCAACCTCTCGCCTGTCAAATTCAGCTTAATAACCCTAAAAATCCACATTTCTATTCTTCATCTTCTTCGCCTCCTGTAGCCTTCTTCTTTCCCAGCCGCAACCCTACCACAACCGCATTTTTTCCAACAATTCCTTCGGTTGACGAGAACCCATAACCTCGTTTCCATTTTCATACTAAATCTTAAACAAAACCCAAGCGAAATCAAGGTATATCTTCTACCCTAAAAAAATTTAATTTAATTTTTTTAATTTCATTTATAATTTAGATGATTTTTTTGTTAAATTAGTTATAGATGTTGTTTAATTACTATATTATAAACCCATAATTGAAATATGAATTTGTGTTATAATTATAAAATTGGGAATTTATTTAGGGTTTATGTACATGTTATGAATTAGGTATTAAAATTTGTTGTTATTTGTTAAATTGAACATACAATACGAAATTGTTGTAGCTTAATTTTAGTGGGTTTATGTTTAATTTTTGGTTGAATGTAGTATGTTGTGTAGAAATCAAAGGAATTAATTTTGATTTAATTTAAAAACAAATGTGTATGGAAATATTTGCAATTGTGTAATTTGAATTAGATTGGTTATAATTGGTGTGATTGTTGTATTTTGATAATGATGTATGTATTTTTTGAATGTTTGATGTATAATTCTTTGTACAAATGTGTATGGAAATTTTGCTTTTCCTACATGTTTAGGTGGTGTTTAATTAATTTTGAATGATTATGCATTGTGGTGATAGATTGAGTATATTGACAATGTTCTATTATTTGTTTCGGCATATGTCTAGCAATGTTGTTTTGAGATGGGTTGGCAGAAAGAAAAACCAGCAAAAAAGCTAAAATCACAGAGGATTCTGAAGCACAGTCCATGGTCCCCGAGTCGGTAGATGTTCCAGGGTTGGAACATTACACCGTTGTCGAAGATACGGAGGAACATGTTTCTACAAATATTACATATTCCTCTGACGCCAACTTCGGGTTTGACCATCGTGGTTCTCTTAAATCAGTTCTACAGGTCTACAAGAGAATTACTCAGGAGTCTAATAGGGTCCAATATATAATAGAAAGGGGAGGTTGGGGCAGATTACTATCCCTACCTGTAGTAGATTCATCCCACGCTCTAACTGATTTTATTATCGAGCGGTTTTGGGATACTACCAACACATTTCATTTTTCTTTTGGGGAGCTTGGGTTCACTCCCCTCGATTGGGTTATGTTGACCGGGCTTAGTATCGGTGTCGGGAGATCAGTTCCTTATGAGCCAAAAAAGTTTAAATTTGAATATGTTCGTGCGAATATCTTTCCTGAACTGAAAGATAATGCGGTATGCAAAAGAGAAGGTGTTCCACAACAGTGGGTTTCAGATGCAATAACTCTCAAGTTTTTGACCACCTATTTTGATATCGCTATATTGAACGCCGCGAACGATGATAGTGTCCTTGCTGATAGAGTTGCGAGGGCGTTCTATATGTATGTTCTGGAGAATTTCTTTTTCCCAAATGCAAAAACATACACTGATGCAGGATGGTTGGCTGCTTTTGAAAATCTAAATGAAGTTGATCAGTACGACTGGGGTGGTCCTGCATTCTCAAAATTGTATTCGGGTCTCGCCACGGCTTCTAGGGGACAGAAATCAGTATCCGGGCCATTCCAAATTTTGGAGGTAATTTATTTAACGTTAAATGAAATAATTTTTCTTACAATTTAATTGCTATGTTGTTAAATCATTTTGAATGTATTTATGTTGTAGTTTTGGGGATACGAATATCTTGGGATATTTCGTCCAAACAAGAATACGGATGAAAGTGAATATGAATGGCCAAGATGTCGAAGGTGGTTCGCCCCCCGGAAGAAGGGTGTTGGTATCCTGAAGTCAAGGACTGAACTGAATCAGTTATCTACAGAGTCCGTGACTTGGCAACCATGGCTTACTGCAGTTAACTACATACCGGAAGAAATTGGTTGCAAGGCAATAGAACTTTCTGGACAACGAGTTACATTCTCCTGGCTCGCACTGTAAGTTCTCTAGTTCTTTTCTCTTACAATATTACATTTTCCAACTCGTACTGTTGTGACATGGTTGGTATTTATTTATTATCATTTTATTGGATAAAGCACAATATGTATCTCGGAGACCGTTGTTGCAGGCAGAACAACCCAACTTGGGGTATTCCTGCAAACCCCCCTAGTTGCATTTCCAACTTCGGTGACGATGAGATTGAGGACATGACAACCAGAGCTCAAGGGAATTGTAGTGAATACGTACGTGTTAGCATATATAATGAAAACTGTCATTATTCTACATAATATGATAGTGGAGGATGAACGTATTCCCGGTGACTGGCCGCATGACTATGAAAAACGAAGCCATGGTGCTCCATGTGTCATTTCAAGGGACAACACTGCTCAATTTTCAAGAATGGTGAAGGACCAAAGCAGACGTGCAATATTCGATAAACAAACTGGGGTTCGTTTGAGAAATGACTTGATCGAACACATATGGTCATCTGTTGGGGATGAGTGAATTTTTTTATGGGCTTTTTGGCTGAATGTGTTGTAAGGACTACACTTATTCGTTGCGTTTATATTTAAAGTGATCTTTCGAGTGCATCTAGTTTCTGAAGTAATTTTAAAAAATAATTCCAAAAAATTAGGAGCCGTTAAAAATATAAAAATCTATTGGTATTAAACTAAACTGAAAATTCTAAATAAATGCATGAAATTAAATAAACAATATGAAAATAGTAAATAATAATGGCCTCTATGATTGGTTTAATCTTTTCCTCAAAATTTCACCCTTCCTCAGTTCGATGTACTGTCTTGATACAACATTCATTTGTGACTGCTTCTTGCCTAGCTTGTATTGCCGCAAAATTTTCATTTGAATCAGCTAATTTAGCTTCAAACTTTGCTTTATCATTAGCTAACTTTGCTGCAAACTCAGCATTTTTTTGTGCCATCTTCATATCTCTTTGTTCCGTACATTTGGCGTTGAAGCTTTGTTGCTCTCTATAAATATTTTCCATCAATTCCTGTTGTTCAGTAAATTTTGCTTTCCCTTTTGTCTTTTGTCGTTTCGCCTCTTTTTTCCCCATTGGACGGATTACTGTGTTTGGGATATCTCCTAGGTCGTCAAAGGCGCTTGGACCATCTAGGCTTAAGTCTGGTGTGTCCTGTACAACCTGAGATTCATTGTCGTAATCAGATTCTGCTTGTGATGAATCGAAAACAAATGTCGACCTTCTTGAATATTTAATATTTTCTAGCATAAATGTGTAGCAATCTTCATGCTTAAAACTTCGACCAGTGGCTTCCTTGAAAAGCCTACGGACTTCTGCGAACAGGTGTTTCAATTCAATTTGTTAAAAGATATACAATCATATGGATTAATGTAATAAGCATAATTAAACGAGTTGTTACCTTATTTTCAGGGCCCCAACCAGTATGATGTTCCCTTTCTAGTTCAGCCTCCTTTGCAGACAATAGCGCAACATCTTTACTTATAATTTGAAATCGTTTCTGAAGGGAGGTCCAACTACGTGCTGGCATAGTAGGTATATCTTCTTTCATCCGGCATAGAATACGTGACCATAATTGATCTTCACATTGATCGGTACCAATGCTAGAATCTTGAGAAATTGACAAATGAATTCTACACATCGTAACATCTTCAAAAGACAAAAATTTTGGACCTCGTGCTTTTGATGGTGGCATTTTACTAATCGATTTCAAATAAGAACCAACTTTAGAATTTTCACACAAAATATGTATGAATTCAGTAAAATGCCATTGGTCTCCTATCCCATATATATATGGTAAAAATATAGTCGTTAAACTCCAACTGTAACATTTCAACGGAAGTATTAACGGTCACCTGAACGATGGGCTATCATCTCGCCCCACCACCAGCGAATCCATGGAGACTCGCCCAGCTCCAGGTGAGGCCCTGCTGTCTCGTCCAATTGTAAGCGCCACTTTATTATCTCGCCCGTGTTTTCAATTTTTGAGCGGAACCTCAGCACCTCGCTTATGAGTAGGCGAGCTTCCAGGGTATCGTCTTGCGGAGCGGAAGTTTAATATCTCGCTTGAGCTGGCGAAATGCCAACTCTTCGCCCGTATTTTTAAGCGAGATTGTAGATAATCGCTAGGTGACAGGCGAGACCTTAAAATTACGCGCGACTATAATTTTTCGTCGTCGATCAGCGACGAGATTTAATCTCGAACAGTGATTTTTCTTGACTAAATACTAAAATTGATCGACGACTGTGGGTGATTTTTGGCGACTATCGATTATATACCATCTTTGATCGTCGAAATAGTCGACGATTGCAGATGCTCTAAAACACCAATCGCACAGATTCTCCTGCTAATAGGTTGCAAGTCTGCAACTCATTGGCTAGACCAGGGAAACCTGAGACTGTTACAATATACCTCCTTCACACAAGTTTCATCAGAAATTCAAGCAATTACATTGAAAAGTAATAATAAATAAATTAGAAACTTTGAATCCAATTATGTTTACTATAAATCCAATTATTATCAGCATCCCTTGTTTTTCATCACTCATCTTCTTGTTGATCTAATAATGTTAACTTTTTATTTATTGTTAAGTTTCAGCAATGGTACAATACCGATTCCATATGATAAATAATCATATAAGCTTACAAACTGGTGGCAATCCTTTGTCTCTAACTTGATTTGCACGATATTGGAGATAACACCTTTGATTGGTTCTGTAGACAGACATAGAAGGAAGGACGAGAGGGAGAGGGAGAGGGAGAGGGAAAGGGAGAGGAAGAGTGAAATGAAATGAAAGAAGAGGAAAAATTAAACCTAATTATAATATTTTGAATATGCAATTACATATAAAAATTTATGTTAAATTCGATTATATTTGTGCTATTATGATAAAGAACTCGTTTATTTTGGGTCGATTTGCAATTGATTTTGTCGATTTGTAATTGATTATGTACCACATTTTATTAAAGGAAGATCAGTGAAGTAGAAGATAAAAATGGTTAAAGATATAGTAAAATTAAATTTCAGTTTTTATATGTGGTAAATAAAAATTAGAATAGAAAAGTAGAATTTTTTAAAAATTATGGTAAATATGAAAATTGTGGGTGGTAAACATGTGGAACTTGTATTATAACCCCAACTCTTTAATTCCCAAAAATAGGCCAGGCTCAAACACCCCAAGCCAAAATCAGATCATATCATCATAGGGGAAGCCCACAGACTCATTAAAGCCCCAAAACATGATCAGTAGGCCTGCCAGTTACGTGGAAATGATAGGGCAACTTCAACCCATTCTATAATTTCCAGCCATCTCTCTCAGACAATTTATCGAATACCTTTCGTCCAATTCTGTTTGGATTATGGATACGACTTCTTGGTCATTTGAACATTTTAATCTTATCTTCTTCCCTGCATTAGTATTCGCACAATCAACATACCCATGATCATTGACTGACAACACAAACATCAAACCCCATTTAAATTCATTCAGCATCATCAATTGGCAACATAATTCTCACAAATAACCCCATATGTCTCACATTGAATCCAACAATTACAGACCTATTCTCTCTTCACTGTTTTTCCATTCAATCCCATTATTCTTCATCATGTTTCCGGTCTCAATCATCCATTCAATCTCTTTAATTTCTTGGTTTAATACAAACCCAACTCGAGCAAAATTCCTCATTCTCATACCACGCTGCCAACAATACCTCAGTTATCATCCACCATTTCAATCATGGCAGCGATAACAATAACAGAACTTGGTATAAATCTTCCCAAAAACCAAACAACTCACCTTCTCGCTGATAATTCTTCTCTGTTGCGTTTCTCAGTCTCTAATCATCTCATATTTCTTCTCAACTAGAAAAAGCATAATAAATTGATATTCAAATAATGTATTTTAGACACTTATTAGTCTCAACCAACGGGGTTTTGAGGTCAAGGGACAAGAGCGCAAAGTCCGTCGTCTCAAACGTTCTATTTATGACCTTAAACAATTGTCTAAACAGTGGTGTATGTGTTTCCATCAATCTATCACCTCTCCTGGTTATGACATGATTGAGGAAGACCATTGTGTGTTCATTAAAAGATCCAACGAAAGTATTCTTATCCTCGCATTGTATGTTGATAAAATTCTATTAGATGGTAATGATCTCGAAGGTATTTTCGCCACTAAGAAGTGGTTGTCTTCTAATTTTGAAATGACGTACATATGCGAAGCTAATTATGTATTAGGTGTTAAGATCACACGAGATCATTCAAGAAAGATTCTTAGTTTGTCTCAAGATACTTACATAAAGAAGATTCTCGAACATTTTTTAATGCATGCTTGCAAACCCATCGACACTCATATGGATAAGACATCCATCCTAAGTAAAGATCAATGTTTAAATAATGAAGAAGAAAAGAATTATATGTCCTACGTACCTTATGCATATGCGGTTGGAAGTCTAATATATGTTATATTGTATACTAGACCTGACATAAGCTTTGCAGTGGGTGTGGTGATTCGTTACCAAAGTAAACCTGAACCAGATCACTAGAAAGCGGTCAAAATATTTAGATATCTTAAAGGGACTTCTGATCATCCTCTTTGTTATCGTGGTGAAGATATTAGACTCAAAGGATTTAGTGATGCCGATTGGGGCAATGACAAAGATGAATGTAGGTTTACTTCAGGATATATTTTTAAACTTGGAGGTGGTGCTGTCACTTGGTTTAGTAAAAAGTAAAAGTGCATTTCTATATCTACTATGGAAGCAGAGTATGTTGCACTTTCGGTAGCTCTCCAAGAAGTTGTCTGGTTAAGAAGATTTCTTAAGAGTCTTGGTGTCTCTGAAAATGCAAAGTAGGATGTGTTGTTTCATAGTGATGGTACATCAGCTCTTGCATATGTGAAGGATCCCAAATACCATAGAAAAACCAAACATATTGGTAGGCGATTCCATTTCATACGTGATATACTTGCACAAAGAAAGGTTGGTATCTCCACAAATAAGATGTTGGATGACCCTTTGACCAAGCCAATACCGAGAGTTTTTTTCCAATCTCATGTAGAGAACATGGGATTGAGTGGGATTTAACATGTAGAACATTTGATTTATGTTTGATATTGATTGTTTTCTTGATTAAATGTGTTTTATAGAATTTATGTATATTATTAAGTATACATATGTATTGGAGTTGTCTGCAGGCAAAAATCGTCCTACTCACGTAGGTGATCTCCTTGGCGCTTAGTACAGCGAGCATGATGAGACAAAAGCAAAAAGTTTTTTTGTAATTTATATTTCGAAAATTACTTGTTTTTGTAACAGTCTTTTGATTTATTTTTAAAATATATAAGTCGCCTTAGTATGTCTAAGATGAGATCTCAAAGAGATCAATCATTAAGTTTGACCACCACTTAATAAAGCCTGTTATAAAGCCAGATGTGATTTTCTGAATAGTTTCTATGAGAGTGACTGGGTTAGAAATTCAGGTTAGGCGCTTTGTAGCGACTAGACTAAGATCTGTATGGAATATGTTTTTTTAAGACGTAGGACATGCCCATTTGAGTGGGATAAACGCCATAGAATACACATACCGTATGTGCTAAGTCGACCAAATTTCCATAATATGATACATGTCTAGGAAAGCTATTAAGTTGAATTAGACTGATATGAATTTCTTGGAAGAAAATTTGATGATACACTATGAAGTATGATTATTGCTTGAAAACGTTTTTCGTATGTCGAAAATAATGAATACAGTTTATATGTGTGGGTGCAATACTGCTTCTTAGAGGGATTAAGAGAATTGCATCAGGTGTAGCTAAATTATCTGAGGTAAAAACGAGAAGTTAGTAAATGACGTATTTTGGTTAGTTTGGTGAAAACTTAAATATTACAATCTTTCAATTATGTGATGCTCAAACCTTATATCTAGTATGAAGAGTTTGGTAATATGATACATAGAGTACTATAGAAAATGCATGCAAGTATGAGATATTAATATTTGGTCGATTGGTTGGTTAAGTTAGGTATTTTGACCCTTGTCCAAATCCACTTATATGCTCGCATATATTGGGAATGAATAGTTGAACTAGATAAAATCAGTTTCTAATAAGTTTTGACTAAGAAGTATACGGATGACTACTTCCATTTCCCTATCCATATATATAAGAACATAAGTTATTCTTATTAGGGTTACGTGAACTTGCCGTAAGGTTTAGGGTTTACACAAAAACTATTCTCTATTCCATTATTTTTTTAGGGAGACTAGGGTGTGAACAAGTAGTATAGTCTCTAGTAGATTATATTCAAGGCTTCAGAGTAACTTAAGAACGAAAAAGGATTCTCAAAGAGGCTCGTAACAACAATCAATTGATCTTGAGGATTTTGGTTTTCCGCAGGTAAGTAACCTACCTAAATACATTGTTTGAATCATGTTTCATTAACATGCGGCATTACGGAACTTCACTATATAGTACATGATTCTATGGTGAGGGATCATTTTCTGTATCAAGTTTCTTCAGTTAGCAATATGTTATCTTTATGTCTTAACACTCTGATGGTTTAGTTAGCCCATGAGCATTCTAGAGATATCTAGTATTTAGTATTTAATGGAGTAAAATGGAGGCAGATTTTGATGGCACAACTGTTTGTTTCATAAATTCGTATTCATATTGGTTTTAGCCACAAGCCCCCTATATTTGTTATTTAAATATGTATCTTTTGGTTTACTAGGAATACTAAGTACGAAATACATATCTGGATATCAGATTGCACCGTTGTTTAGGGGTAAACTGAATTGTGGTAAAAAAAATGGATAACCTGATATTTGTGTGAGAAAACGTCTTAAACCTAAACAAATGTACAGTCAAAGTACTTTAGATTCGAGAAATCAAAATCATACAAGATTGGTAAACCAATAAATGGTCGTTCCGGTCTTTCTTCGATCACAAATGAAGGAGAAGGGTTGGTCTTAGGGAGGAAGGCATATAAAGCATTGAGATCAGGGTGTCAGACTCTGTTAGGTGTGATAGTTGTGTGTTTCTATGAAAGATTCTCTGTCTATGACTGAAATAAGGCTTCTATGAAAATCACATGGTAAACTTGTTCAAAGATGGTATTCAGTGTATCTTTCCTTGTCTATTTTATATGTTTTTTCCATTTTGATTTTGTATAGATTGGAGAATTTATTTATATAACAGTAACTGTATACCCTGACCTCATAGGAAGTGGAGGTTATGAAGTATATGTGAAGTGGAGGTCGTGAAGAATATGTTGAAAACCATGTCCCACTTGCTGGGGAGTACTGGACGATTACACACCCACTATTCCTCTACTCTGCTAACAGTTCGTACATTCTAGACACTTTCTCGTAATGGGTGTATTACTACACTACATGTCGTAAACCCCAGACCAATACCCTAGTAAATATCCCTCCATTTGTGACATCTTTGATGTCTCGTGTAATTTTTAGTAGAAAATACTACCTAGTATGAAGTCAATATGTGACTTGATTAGTCAAGTTTACTTATGACTTAGCATGCTTGGCTAAACATGAATAATAATTCTTGATGAGTCTGACAAGACTATTAAGACTCGTAAAGAGCAGATAAAGTGAATTAAATATGTATTTATTTAGGCCTTATGTCAAGTATTTGAGATGCTCAAGTGAGCAGTGAGAATTCAAATGTGTCAATCAGCATTGACATTATTTGATGAACAGGTGATGCTGGATGCATGCACTGAGTAGGTCAAACACTGCATTTCATGTCATCAATGAGAGATGATGCATGGTCATGAAAGAGGGGATAAGAGAATATAGAAGTATTGAAATGATGATGAAACAACTTTGAATATATGTGGACCCATTAAATATATTATATTCCTAGTTTGAATGATTTAACTGTTTTTGATTCTTGACCATTTGAAACAACTATGAACACTTTGCCCAGACAAGTCGCATGAGTGCCTATTTCTTCGTATTTTATCGGCTTGGCCCACTGATTTAATTTCTTACGAACAACCGTGTCTCGAGAAAATTAGTACAACAACAATTGTGGTTGGCTTTCGATTTCCGTCCATTTTAAGAGAAAAATTCGGTGTTTTGGTCCAATCGATCTTTATTCATTAAATTCTGCAAAACTAAATAAAATCATTAAATATGTACAAAATAGAGAACTAATAAATGTAAATTAAGATGTAATAATGACGTGTTTACACACTTATCAAATACCCCCAAACCTACATTTTGCTAGTCCTTGAGCAAAACTAAATTGAAAAACTAACCTAAAAAAATAAAAATAAAAATCCTAACTCACTACAGGAATCACAATTGCACTTAGCGTGTGCAACACGCCTTTGAACTCATATGTGTCCCTATCAAACGAGTGTTGTCTCGTGAGGGTTCACAAGTAATATACCCACAAAATCTTTTACTCCAAACCCTAGATACTTGTGAACGACTGGGGGTAGACACTAAACATGCTACTTAGTTGGCTAAAAAATTCTTTGGTTACGGGAGGAATTACCCTGTTTTGAATCCAATTGATGTACATGAGTTTGCACTCGAGCGTACTAAAATTCATATATAAGAAAACAAAGCACTACTCAGAAATTCATACAATGGACCACAATACTCGGAATCTATCAAAGTTCAATCACATGAATAGATTTAGAATATAGATACGGAGATGATGAAATTTGCACATGTTGACTAAGGTGAACGGTGTTTTCTATATCTTTCTAAAGGTCACCGCACTGATAAATCCTGATGGATTGAGATATGCTCCCACTGGTCTTAATCCTTATACTAATATCGACTCAGCTGGTATATACAAGGGCCCCAAATGTCGATTTATTTGCAAATAATTATTTCTTTCATTTATTTATTTTTATTCTTTTTTGGTCTAAATTAAATTCAATAATGAGGCTTGATCTCAATCACTCTACTTCATCCCAACGACGATAACAATTCGATGTTGGTGCCCCACCAAATCACTTAGAGAAACACAAAATTGTAAAAATAAAAACAGAAGGTGATATGGTTATGATGATTCCGAGATATGGTGACGACTATCATGTTATTTCTAACACCTGAGCTTTGTCCTTTTATGAATAAACCATTTATTTGGGTCCCTCAACTCCTACAGCCAAGAGTTTTGTTTCCATCTACTTAGAATAGATAGTGTCATCCTGAATTGTTCACAAGTTTCTAGATTTTGGAGTGTTTGGCACAACTAAAATTTTCAATTTTTTCTCCCTTACCTCCAAACTTAAATTGAACATAGTCCTCGATGTTCTAAAGATAAATGAATAAAAGCATGAACAAAGAGAAATACTGAACAAAGTAAAAGAGATAGGGAATGATTTTACCAGCACCGTGTACCAAAAGCATATGGGTTGCCTCCCATAAAGCGCTAAGTTTTAAGTCTTTAGCCAGACCAAGAAAGGATTAGTCACAACTTACGAATCATATAACAATAATCGAAATAATTGTGGATCCTTGAAATTAATCGAATTTGACTCACTCATTTGATCCCAATGGAATATACGAAATTGGTAGTCATTCTTAAGAAAATGTGTCGATTCAAACTTTCTAAAACAATCAGATTTAGTTTCAAAAATTAAAAATTAACACATTTGAATTTGAATTTGAAACATTCCCACATTTGGTAAATGAAATTTTGGTGGTACAACAAAGTCAATTATGGTATTATCGTCTGGGTAAACCACATCAACCAAAGGATGGGTTTCTAACACCTGAAGTTCATTTTGGACATTATTATCCGGCTCTGGGAACAATTCTTGAAGATAATCTCTTAATATGTAAAGGCAAAAACATCAAGTCCCAAGTGAGGGACCTTTATAAGAGTCAAAGGTAAACCACAAGGAGAATGGTATTCACCCCCAAACTTAGAATTTTCAGTGTCTTTGGATAGACTATCCACAATTTTCCTAATTTCTAGATCGTTAGATTCCTGAAAATGGTCAACTGCTTTTTCTAGGTTATAATCAGATGGTGCATCCTCACTCATCTTTACAATATCTATGAGTCTATCATCTTCGTCAGGGACTATGGTCTTTGAATTGTTGGACTCTAAAACACTAGTCTCGGGATAAACTTGTTCCTTTAAACCATCATCGTCTTCATAATAACAAGGAAATATTTTACCATCTACAACAATAGTATCTCTAGTTAAATCCTTTTCCTCTTGAATAGGTAACTAATCATCAACATTATTAGGATTGGAACTAGAAACATCATTATTATCATGAAGCTCAATTGTTGCAAAATTTCCTTGTCATTATGACTACGAACTTCAAATTCTTCGTCGAAATTTTCACCATCCTCATAATAATATGAGGATGGTTGAACCTTGTCTAAATAAATAGTATCTTCTATTCTAACCTCGTCCTCTAAATTAGGTAAATATCCATTATTATTATCAAGGGTAAAATTGGAACACTATTTTGGCAATTAAGTTCATTTTGAGCAATATTAGCAGTTTACCGTTCATTTTCAATTTTTTCCTCATCTAAACGTGCATTAATTACACTGAGAGTAGCACTTATAGCTTCTATTATCTTCCGCCTATTTTCATCTAATTGATTGAGTTTATCATTCCAAGAATCAGACGAAAAATCAAGACTTTGTGAAGTTTCCAAATAACGCCGGAGGTATCCTCTAAAGATGAAGAAATAACACTTTGCTCAGAATAATATTGCTTATTTACTCGTTCGTACGATCGATGAGCGTGCGAATAGTAATTGGGATCACTATGGTATGAACCACAGAAGGTTGATAGTGGTCCCACGTACTATCCACACTATGATCATAGTACGGGCAATGTCCATTTTGAAATTCAAGTCGATAATCATAGTATTGGTCCTCATAATACAAGTTCGACATTTTTTTTGTATGTGCAAATGCAAATGCAAGGTTAAGTAAAATAGGTGAGCTCAGGTTACCTTAGCATAATATACCTACGGTCAAAGACTGATCAAAGGTACGAGGCTAAGGCTTGTGGAATTTCAGCTGGTAATTTCCATAAGGCCAACGACACGGGTTCAGCTTACTTTTCCACGGGGTTTCCTAAAATCCGTAGTTTGACGATGCAATTGGTGTGTGCACAGTGTTATTTATTTATTTTTTATTTTTATTTTTATATAAAATATAAAATAAAATCTAAAATATATACAAATTGTTTCTAAAATCTAAAAATTAATGAAATAAAAATATTGGGTTTGCTACTTACCTTTTTTGGTAGGCAATTCCACAATTAATGTAGAATATTACCTGCACAACAAAAACAAGACAAATACCCAAGTGAAATCTAGAAAATAAAATAAAAATAAAAATAAAAATAAAAACCCTAAACTAATTAACACAAAATTAAAGAAAAATTAAAAATTATAATTTCTCAATCCCTGGCAGCGACGCTAAAAACTTGATGAGATATTAATTTATATCGCAAGAGCACTACTGTCGATAAGACAGCATGCAAGCACGGTTCGTTCCACAGAAATTTTAGAATTGCAATTTCTAGTTTTTAATTAATTAAAGTGCTAATAAGAAAAAATATGCTTTTAAGAAAATAAATTATAACTAAAATAAATAAATACGGAAACATCGGGGCTTTGGATTCCACCACTATGTGCATGATAATTTATTAAAATAAACTCTCAATAAAACTCTTCAAACTATCTCAAGACGATTTAGGACATGAATTGACGTCTCGGATGATAAAATATTTAAATCGATAAATAAAATCTCAATATACTAACATTTTTCTCCATTTTAATTAGCTTGCAAAATTATATATCATAAAACCAATTTTTTGGACACATGAAAAACACGTTATCATTAACGAGCGAGATTAAAGGATAATAAGAATTATTATTGGGAATGTATCAAAATTATCTATCATATATCATAGGACTTTATCTTAGCGCTAGTAGAAAGATGATCTAGCCATTATAAAAATTTAAATAGAAGATGAAATAAAAAAGTAGAATAAAAACTAAACTAACCTAATTGCTCGACTCCGGAACTCCGGACCAGAACTCCCCCTGTTGACGTAGCTTCTTCCCTTTATATACTAATCTATCTAACTTATTTCCATATCAAACCCAATTAAACTTAAATTAGAAAATCCAAACATAATGGGTGAGATGGTAACAAATAAGATATCTTTCCCCACTGGCTTGCTAACACAAGGTAAGTTAAAGATTTTCTTAGCTAGCCAACGTGGTATCCGCACAAATAAAATTCTCTTGATTATGCCATGATGTCTTCATTGCACCAACTTTGGAGTACAAGGTAACTGCTCTTTTTAAACTTATTCTCTTTCCTTAAAGTTTTGATATAACTTCCCATTAAGTCTAGCACATGCCATCTTTAATCAGTTGAATGAGAAGTATATGGTAACCGGTGTGTCGAGTGGTAAAACCATTCGTATTGGTAGTTGCTTACGTAGGTGGACCCATTATATATACTATACTCCTAGTTTGAATGATTTAACTGTTTTTTGATTCTTGACCATTTGAAACAACTATGAACACTTTGCCCGGACAAGTCGCACGAGTGCCTATTTCTTCGTATTTTATCGGCTCGGCCCACTGATTTAATTTCTTACGAACATCCGTGTCTTGAGAAAATTAGTACAACAACAATTGTGGTTGGCTTTCGATTTCCGTCCATTTTAAGAGAAAAATTCGGTGCTTTGGTCCCATCGAGCTTTATTCATTAAATTCTGCAAAACTAAATAAAATTATTAAACATATACAGAATAGAAAACTAATAAATGTAAAATTTTAGATGTAATAATGACGTGTTTACACACTCATCAAGTGGCCAAGTATATGGAGCAGGGCATATGTGTGAAACCACATGAAATGAGATATTACTGGCCATACACTATGGTCAGCCATCCATGATCAGCCACATGTTGTGAATTGCATATATGGGAGGTCAATATGACAAGCTAAGTTTTATGTAAATATAGCTTACCGTGTCAGTCATATGTGGCCAGCTGCAAATGGCATTGAGACTTATGTGGCTTGTCGTGTGTGGCATGCTAATATTTAGTAAATTATAACCTTCACATATGCTTTATGTTAAGACATTAGTGGCCGGCCAAAATTGGCGTACGCCACAATTGGTGAGTCAAATTTGGGAGGTTACATGAGCTAATACATGTGAAGTCTATTGCATGTGTCATTCACATAAATTACCATACTTAGAAGGGGTCATATATGCCTTTTATATAAACTGCAACATAACTACAACACTTAAGTGTTGTCTGCTCCAAGCTCACATGTTGACAGTATTTGCAACGTTTAATATATGTGGCAGTCAATACCAGCGAGCTGCAACATATACTGCAACGTTTAAAGTGTTGTCTGCTCTAGCCTCACGCGTTGTGACGGTAAATGCAATGCTTACGAAGCGTTGCAAAAGTTTTATCGTGTGAACTCCTATTCACATGTGTTGCTTGGAAGAGTCTGGTCGGCCATAAATAGTCTGCCCGCCCAACTTGGCTGGACAAAGTTGGTCGGAGAAAGATGGGAGGACGACCAAGATGGCTGGCCAAGTTGGTCGGCCGTGAATTTGATTTTGGTCGGCTAAGTTGGATGGTCGAGACCTCTTTAATGCTTCCCAAGTTAGTCGTTTATGACAAAATTAGGGTTTTCATTATTTTTTATCCATTGTTGAGATTTTGGTGCGACCAACATTGGAGATGTTTAACTTAAGCTCGAACAGGGTTGACATCCGGCCAATGGAGCTTTTATTTTGTGTCTGACACAAAAATTAAATGATTTTTTTTGTTTGTCACAAAATTAAATGGATTTTGTGGCTGGCGCAAAATTTCTTGATTTTTTATGGCTATCACAATATTGTGGTTGGCATAAAGTGGTTGGTACAAAATTGTGGTTGACACAAATTTTCTAGCCACAAAATTAAATGGAATAAATAGATTTTTATGCTAGCACACAATCGACTTGATATGCAAACACAGCTGTGATGTTCAATAAGGTATGTTTACATGCAACTTGTTATGTGCTTTGCGTACAAATTTGAACGGACATTGTGATTAATCGATATCACTCATCTGTGGTCTGAATATTAATATAAGGCAATGTTTAAGGAATTCAGCAGGGGAATATGGCACAAGAGACCCAAGTTGCTCTATACTAATGGGCAATCCATCTAGGAGCTTGAAATTTATCGTGTAAAAATTGTAGAATATTTGGGAGTATTGCAGCAACCACTAACACTATTATGATAACTTTATGTATACGTAGACGAATACTGAATTATACGGTAAATATATAAACATATCTTCTGAGTTTAGCCAGGTGAGACACACATGTGACTATATATATACAAAGTGTCAGGCATGGACACCTGTTCTGACTCAGGATATTCCTAAAATTCTTTGCAGGATGAAAATATACTGAAATTCAATATTCTTGATACCCAGGGTCAGAAACATATCTTTTACGATTTTTGCCTTAGCAAAAAAACCACCTTTGACATTAAGTTTCATACTTAGCGCAAAACATTAATGTTGCCTGGTAAACACTACATGGTAATTGTACATACGAAAATAAAATAATTCAATATAGTCGTTAGATGTTACCAGAGATATCGTAGTTGACTTGAACTTCATTGGCAGTCGTACTGGTGAAGCAGCCTTCAAAAATGAATCCATAAGAGGGAGTCAGCACCAAGCATGTCAGGAGAGCTCAGCACGAGTAGTATGGATTATTAGGGC
Source organism: Papaver californicum (assembly GCA_023531435.1). Lineage (NCBI taxonomy): Eukaryota > Viridiplantae > Streptophyta > Magnoliopsida > Ranunculales > Papaveraceae > Papaver > Papaver californicum. Next base: position 607,551 of record JAJJMC010002143.1, on the reverse strand, counting down.
TTTGATGTAGGTTGAGAAGGCTTTAATTCCATGCGTACGTCTGTAAAAGGGAAACTAATTTTCCTTCTTGAATTAGGAAACTAATTTAGTATAAGAAGTACTTGACTTCCCTTGTTATCACCAACAACATTTGATCTTTCTATCAACAACATCAACAACGAAGGAAAATGCTTTCTTTCGACGACGCCAGGTTGTCAGACCAAGTTGGTTGGACACTAGAGACATGCTTGGCCATCCCATAAATACTTTTGACGCATAATTGGTCTTTAGAGGATATAAGAAAATGAGAAAATATTATGATGAATCCATGTGACTCGGATGAGAGTAGACAAAGATAAATCCAGTAATTTATTCAAAGAATAAATATACAATTGGTAAATGATCTCCAGATACTGTATAGACATTAATGTATCGATATCGCTAAATGGGAGCTTTAACACCAATATAGAATAGTAGTAGATCTATACAACTTAGCTGATAGAGGAAATGGATGAGTTTAGCAATTCATTATTGATAATTAGACGTCAAGTACTGAAGTTCTATATAGATATTGTGAATACAATAATGAATCAAGATTGCTCAAGAAGAGTCATAATAATGATGTGTATGTATGGAACGAGTTCAAGGAATTTATCTACGAAATTATTGCACCCGGAAAAAGTTTAAGTTGTTGTATACTAGTGGAAAATCCATCTAGGAGCTAGGTTCAAGTTGTTTTATACTAGTTTAAAATTAATCTAGGATTTTTTTTATTCAAGAACAGGGTCAGGGAGAAAATGGTACAAGAGTATGTTCTGAACATTTTGTACAGTCAGAGAACATATGGGTGGAGTCGCATCAAGCACCAATGTCATTCTGAGGACAAAGTCGTTCTATACTAGTGGATAATCCATCTAAGAGTTGTCCAATCGATGGAGTTTATATATAAAGTGAGTACTGATTCATATAGCACATATATTGTACCTACATAAAATATTGAGAGTTCAGCTGAGTGAAGCTCTAATATCTATACAAGTGAATATACTTTATAAAGAGGCTGCAAGATCGGTTTAGAATGCATACAGTTATTAGTTAAGTCCTTACTCTCAATTCTTTTTAGACTGAAGACCATATATAGAATATATAAATTTTCGCTACAGGGATGGAAACAAACTTACATATTTTGTTGTTGTTTTGGGCACCAATAGAATAGTCCTTGTCAGACGCGATCATCAGCGAAGTAATGATCGTTTTAGAAAAGCGGTAAAAATAGTTTGTTCGCTGAGACTTGTGAAGATTCATTTTAGACCTAATTTTGATTTAAACTAGAAAATAAATAAAATATTTTAATAATATTTTGAAGAACTGGAACTCAGGATTCCATCAAAATCACTTCTAAATGATTTCTACAATGATTATTTAACAATTATAGCTCTTTTATTGACTCTGTTTCTTTACCAAAAGTAGATTTCTAAAATATTAATTGTAAATCACAAGCATGGCGAATTAAAAGCTCTTGAGTCCCAGCATACACCATAAAAAAAAATCACAACTAATTAAGAAAACTCATAAATGAATTAAAAATCAATACAAAAGTCATTATGAATCAAAAATAGTTACCATTCATTCATGAAATATGACTTCCTCCATTGTCCCAGTGGTTGGGTTTAGCTAGACATAGTTTTCTTAAAAGCCATTAAAATATTAAAGAAAATCATAAATTGTTTTTGAAAAGCAAAACTAAACCCTACTTTTATATATGTGAGAAGTTGTGTAGAAAATTGTATCTAGGCTCCCCTTTATATAGGCTTTGTAACCTCCTATTGATCCTTATCCAATTAGGAAACCTAATCTCATTAAACTCTTCCACCTCCTTTTGATATTTATCCAATTAGGAGACTTAACCTCCTCAAAAACCAACAAAAACCCTAATTTTCACTTCAAAGGCGAGCCCAAAACGCACCTCTTATTTCTCTTTTCGCATAGGTCCAATAAGACCCAACAGATAACTTGGAATAGACTGAGTTCCACTGGGTATTTAGCAATTCTTCCTTGTATAGCTCAAAATCACTTCTTTCAGAGATGTAACCTAATAAAACACATAAACTACAAAATTAATAATAATACACAATAATTCACACAAAATTTAGCAAATAAGTATAAGGAAATGATACTTAAAATATGTAAATTAGGCACTTATCAAATTCCCCCACACTTGCCATTTGCTAGTCCTCGAGAAAACTATATATCCTAAACTAACCTAAGGTAAAATACAACTCCCTTTCGTTGAGGACACGGTTACACTTAGCATGTGCAACAAGACTTTAAACCCATAGGTGTCCCTATCGGACGAGTTATAGTCTCGTGAGGGTTTACAAGAGGTATACCCCAAAACCTTTACTCCAAACCCTAGATACCTGTGAACGATTGAGGGTAAACATTAAACAAGCTATTTAGTTGGCATACTAAATTCTTCGGCTATGGGAATCATTACCCTATATGAGTCCAATTGTTATACACGTGTTTTCACTCAGCGTACTAAAATTTATATATAAGAAAACAAAGCACTACTCAGAAAGTCTTTCAACCATGATACTCAGAATCTATCAAAGTTCAATCACATGAAAAGATTTAGAAGATGGATATGGAGATGATGAAGTTTGCGTATGTTGACTAAGGTGAACGGTGTTTCCCATATCTATCTGAATTGTCAGTGGCAGGATGAATCTCAATGGATTGAGATACGTTCCCACTGGTCTTACTCCTTATACTAATATCGACTCAACTGGTATATACAAGGGTCGCAGCGATCGATTTATTGAAAATAAAACAATTATTTATTATTTAAATGTACTGACAACATGATTGGATCAAATGAATCTAAGCGCATGATCCTTATCAGCATCTTACATGATAATTCTCATGGATCCTGCGTTCCATGCTTGCTTAGGCGACAAAGACAGGGTAAACACACACATATTGCTATGAAAGTGTCAATACTCGATTTTTTTTTGGTCCGAATAACAGTCTAATAATATCAAACACTCTAATCCATCCTGGCGACGATAACAATTCGATATTGGTGCTCCACCAAATCACTTAGAGAAACACAAAATTGTAAAAATTAAAACAGACTATCATATTATTTCTAACACCTGAACTCTGTCCTTTTATGAATAGACCATTTAACTGGGCACAACAATTACTATAAAAAAGAGCTAAGTTTCCATCTACTTAGAATGGTTAGTGTCATCCTGAATTGTTCACAAGTTTCTATACTTTGGAGTTTCATATTTCGCTAAAAAGTTTATCCCTTACCCCAAACTTAAATCTAACAATTTCCAAAATGTTCTAAAGATGAATGATTAAAAACATGAACAAGGAGAAATTGTTACCAATCGAAGGAAAGGAGTTAAAGAAAGATGTTACTGTGTCGTCATGAACATAGGTTACCTCTCAAGAAGTGCTAAGTTTAAAGTCTTTAGCCAGACTAAGAAAGAATTAGTCACCTCATAAAATCATATAGCAATAGCCGGAACAACTTTGGATCATCTGAATAAAATAATGATATCCAAAATAGAAGGAAACTGCAGCAGGCCCAGAAAGTGAACAAACAAAGTACAACTTTATCCCTATCTAGTGTCTTGTTTAAGACAACTACATCTAGTTGAGGTTCAGGTTCAGGCTCTATAAAAGGTCCCGATAAAATGTTTTCATGGGATTGATTTCCTCATAGGTCGGATCAACATGATCAGGTTGTAAAGTCTGGAGTAACTCAACTAATAAATTTGAAGCACGTAATAATAACCTGAATAATTGTGGATCCTCAAAGTTAATCATATTGGCCTCACACAGTTGACTACTTTAAAAATGGGCATTCTTAAACAAGTGTGTCGATTCTAATTTCCGAAAGTAATTAAGTTTAGTCTCAAAACTTAATAACTGACACAATTGAAATTCATACGTTCCCACATATGGAAGAAAATATTTTGGTGGGAAAACAAAGTCAATCTTGGCATTATTGCCTAGGTAAACCACATCGACCAGAGGATGGGTTTCTAACAACTGAACTTCTTTCTGGACATCAACAGGCTCAGGAAATATAGTTTGAAGATGATCTTGTAAAATGGTAGAGGTGCATATATCAAGTCCCAAGTTAGGTACCTTTCTAAGAGTCAAAGGTAAAGCACAGGGAGAATGATAGTCACCCCAAACTTAGAGTTTTCAATGTCTTTAGATAGACTAGTCATAATTTCCTTCAGATACCCGAAAATGGTCAATTGCTTCTTCTAGGTTATAATCAGGTGGTGCATCCTCACTCATATTTAAAATCTCTACGAGTCTATCTTTCTTACCTAAGACTATTTTTTCTATATCAATGGACTCTAAAACAGTATTCTCAGGATAAACCCGTTCCTCTAAACCATTATCTGTTTCAAAACAAAAAAAATCTACATCGTCTAAAACAGTGGTATCTCTAGTCAAATCCTCATCCTTTTGAATAGGTGAACAATCATTAAAATTATTTGGATTTGAACCAGAAATAACATTATCATCATGAAAATCAAACCCAAAGTGGGCTAGGCATTTCTCTAATGGATCTTCTAACAGAGTGTTTAGTATAACTCCTGAACTAATGTTCCTATCATGTTCACCTCTTTAATGCACATGTCATCTAGCTTAGGTGGTTGGTTATTAATATTAAAAATATTTATCTCATTAGTCATATTACCAAAAGATAAGTTCATAATACCATTTCAAAAGTTAATGATCGCATTAGATGTAGCTAAAAACAGGCGACTGAATATCACATGTATCTGATTCTCTGGGTCAGGGACAGGTTGGGTATCAAGGACAAAAAAATCCACTGGATAAATAACGTTATCGACCTTAATAAGAATATCCTCTATGACACCACGAGGAATTTTTACAGACCTATCAGCTAACTGCAGTGTTATCTAAGTAGGTTTCAAATCACCAAGTCCAAGTTGGAGGTACACATGGTACGGAAGTAAGTTCACACTAGCTCCTAAGTCAAGTAACACTTTCTCAACATGGTAGTTACCTATTGTGCAAGAAATGGTTGGGGACCCTGGGTCTTTATACTTAGGAGTTGTATTGTTCTGGATAATTGAACTTACATGACTAGCTAAAAAGGCTTTCTTTGGTACATTAAGCTTTCGCTTTCGTGTACACATATCCTTAAGGAACTTGGCATAAGTAGGAATCTGCCTAATTGCATCTATAATGGAAGGTTGATACTGACTTGCTTAAAAACCTCCAATATGTCGTTAAAATTGGATTCTTTCTTTATTAGTGCTAACAGTTGTGGGAACGGGGCTCTGGGCACAAAATATGGCTTATAAGGAACTGCATCGGGCTCTTTAGAGACTTCATTAGTCTCTTCAGCTACTGGCTCAGAAGGGTAAACTACAGTATGTTCACTATCAGGCATGGTTACCTTGTTGTCTACCACTTTACCATTCCTAAGGGTTCTAATTGCATTCACATGATTTGATGATTTCTCACCATAAGATACTTCAGGAACTCCTCTAGGATTGGGTTGGGTCTGACTAGGAAAATTACCTTTTTCTCTTTCTCTCAAAAACTCAGCGATTTGACCAACCTAGGTTTCTAAATTGGAAATAGCCCGACTGTTAGCCTGAACATTCTTTTGTTTTCCTTGTAAACTTTGGTTGACTGACTGCCGAAAATCTTTAGTTTCCTGAGTTAATAAGGTGAGAGACTCTGCTAAACTCATGATCGTCTTATCTATCGGATTCTGAAATTGTGTCGGTCCTGAAGGATTCTTAGTATATCTAAAACATGTGGGAACCTTAGAATTACTAGACTAACCTTGACTCAGGCCCTTAGACCAACAAAGGATAAGATGGTTTCTCCAACCAGGGTTATAGGTTTCTGAATAAGGGTCAAATTTCTGATGGTTATCAAATCTAGTGTTATTATAAAGAGCATGTGCTTGCTCTTCAACAGTCTGTCCTTTCCAAAATGACATTGGCTCAATTCCATAACTAGATTGACTCAGTTTTAAAGCTTCTAACCTTTTTGATATAACTGCTATTTTGGCATCTGATTCAAAAGATCCTTCTGCCCTATTGACATTTCCTCTACTTAGAAGAATTGTTTTCTGGGGCTCCTTACTATTTTCCAATTGCTGGGTTTTTTCGACGATTTCATTCAAAAATGTCATCGTACCACCGAAAGTTTTATTTTCAAACCCACCTGTTTAAAACATAAGGATTCAACCATGGTTGTTGTCGAATAATTTAAACCCTCGTAGAGGATCTGAACTAGCCTTATTTTTTCTAAAGCATGAGGATGACATTTTGATAATAAGTCATTGAACCTTTCCAAATACCTATATAAAGATTCTCCCTCTTGTTGAGCAAATATGCGAATTTTCTACCTAATAGATGGTGTTTTGTGCTTAGGGAAAAACTTCCGGAGAAAGGAAAATGTAAGTTGTTCATAGGTTTCAATGGACTCAGAAGTCAAACTATATAGCCAAGATTTGGATTTGTCTCTTAGTGAAAAAGGAAACGATTTATGTTTCAATGCTCATCTAGGTCATTAATCCCGATGGTACTATATATTTCCCCAAAATCCCTAACATGGAAATAAGGGTTTTCATTTTCTTTTCCTAAGAAGATTGAGAGCATCTGTATGGTCCCAGGTTTTAACTCATAGTTTGCTTCAGTTTTAGCTAACTTGATACATGATGGAAGAGAAGTCCTAGTCGGGTTCAATAAAGCTTTTAAAGTTTCCATTGCTGGCGCTATCAAAGGACTATGAGTAACTTCACATAGTGTCAAGTTCTCAAAATTGTAATTTCCAAAAACAGGGCCCTAAAAGAAGAGTCTCCGAGGTCCTCGTTTACAAGGAAATAATTACTAGGTTTGTCACTAATCAAACTACCTAGAGTGTCTCTTTTCCAAACTCGCTCAGTGATGATTTCGAGCGGTCTTGGCATACACTAAAAAAAAAAATCCTGATTGGAGAGGAGTTCTAAGCAATCACAATCAAGGATGACTCAACCAAATCAAACCTATTGAATCTAGCAAACAAAAAATATGATGGCTCCACTTAGATTGTTTCTAGACCAGCTTTTATTCTTTCAAAAGACAACTAGTTACAGTTTTAGCAAACCTCTTAGAACGACCCGAATTAGATTAAGTCGAATAGAAACAAGACAAGCTTTAAGGATTTTTGGTAACCCTATCTCTTTGGCAACGTTTCCTTAGGTTACAAGGCGGATCGAATCTACTTAAAATATTCTTCATGAACTTTGAGTTAGGCTAACAGAGTAACCAATACAGTCATTTTGAATGATTTTCCAATAAGCTCGTTACCCTATCGGTCTCTTTCTAGTCAAATTTTAAGGCTTAGGTTCGCATTTGGTTACGTGTTCCTAAAGCGGGCAAGATGGAAACGGAGATGAAATCCAAGTCCTTATCTTGTATGGCAAGTTCTTGCCCTTTACTAGAAAATAAATCTGTATTCAGTCCTCAACATATAAGCACACGAAGGAGTCCAGAAAACCCACTGACAGGGGATTCGTGGGTGGTTAGAGTCTTACCTCCCGTTCCAGACGAGCGATGAACCGTTGAAGTCGAATCAGGCCACCGACTCCTATGTCAGTGTACGAACCTGAGGGGCTGAGACAATATCATAATTGTCGTCCTTCCCTGTTGCAGTTTATATTTAATTACCCTTCCGTAGGGTTTTAAAAAATAATAATAAAGTCCAAAGTCCAAAGAAAAAGTTAAAAAATAAAAGAAAAATTACAAAAATAATAAAGGATTTCCTAATACAATTTTCTAAAAATTAAAATATATAAAACCCCCAAAAGAAATTAAATAAAGAAAAAAAAATTGTCTTCTTTTTCCGTTCTTTTCTATTTATCTTAGACTCCAAGTCTTTAATCAATCAATATAATCTTTGGGTCCAATTTTTTTTGCTCCAAAACCTGTAATATAAAGAAGAATACCCAAAAACGTAAAATAGAACAAATAAAAATAAAAATAAAAATAAATCTAATTAAACTAACTAACCTACAAAAAAACTAAATACAAATCTAAAAACAAGTCCCCGGCAGCGGCGCCAAAAACTTGATTGTTTTAAAAAAGTGGTAAAAATAGTTCGTTCCTTGAGACTTGTGAAGATTCGTTTTAGACCTAATTTTGATTTAAATTAGAAAATAAATAAAATATTTTAATAATGTTGGGAAGAACTGGAACTCAGGATTCCACCAAAATCACTTCTGATTGATTTCTACAATGATTCTTTAACAATTATAGCTCTTTTATTGACTCTGTTTTTTTGCCAAAAGTAGATTTCTAAAATATTAATTGTAATCACAAGCATGAAGCATCAAAATCTCTTGAGTCCCAGCATACACCATCAAACAAAATCACAACTAATTAAGAAAACTCATAAATCAATTAAAAATCAACGCAAAATTCATTAAGAATCAAAAATAGTTACCATTCATTCATGAAATATGGCTTCCTCCATTGTCCCAGTGGTTGGGTTTAGCTAGACATAGCTTTCTTAAAAGCCATTAAAATATTAAAGAAAATCATAAATTGTTTTTGAAAAGCAAAATTAAACCCTAGTTTTCTATCTGTGAGAAGTTTTGTAGAAAATTGTATCTAGGCTCCCCTTTATATAGGCTTTGGTAACCTCCTCTTGATCCTTATCCAATTAGGAAATCTAATCTCATTAAACTCTTCCACCTCCTTTTGATCTTTATCCAATTAGGAGACTTAACCTCCTCAAAAACCAAGAAAACCCCTAATTTTCACGTCAAAGGCGAGCCCAAAATGCTCCTCTTATTTCTCTTCCCGCGCAGGCCCAATAAGACCCAACAAATAAAAAATCCAAGTTGGTTTCACGGTTTTGCTCATAACTTCTTCATACGAACTCGGAATGACCTCATTCTTTTTGCGTAGGCTTCACATTTCAATTCTCTACAAGATGGAGGGTAGAAATCCTTGATTAGATTGAGTTACTCTGGGTCTTTAGCAGTTCTTCCTTGTAGAGCTCATTTTCACTTATTTAAAAGATGTAACCTAATAAAACACATAAACTACAAAAGTAATAATAATACACAGTAATTCACAATAAATCTAGAAAATAAGTATAAGAAAATGATACTTAAAATATGAAAATTTTGCACTTATCATGTAACTGATAGAACAATACCAATTCGTCCTCCCATAGCAATAACAACGAGTAATAGATAAATATCATCTTGTTCTTTGAATATGGAAACAATAGTATATGCGAGGATCGAGAGACAACAAAATCTGGTAGCAAATGAATTAGTGGATCTGAAACTGTCGCAGGTTGATCATCGGTGAACTGGTGGCTTTGATGACAGCGGTGGTGTATCAGAATTTTATATGGTCGACCGCATCCCAGATATATTTGAGGTCTTGGTCAGCACCATCGTCTTCATGATACTCAAATACTATATTTTATTTTAAAGCCGGCAGCAATAGTCTTTTAATGCTCCACGTTCTTCTCGCCATATATGAAACCATTAGAAAATTTTAAAGTAGGACTCCAAATCATTCTGGCTTTGTCCACGTTGTACCCCAACAATGGAAATGCAAGTGTCGTAGACATCGATCCAAGAGGAGCAGCCAATATTGATATAGGTAGAAGAGACGATGTTAACCCCAGAGAAATAATTAGAAGAGACAGGAAGTCCCCTACCCACAAATATTCTTCTTGCGCTGAAATTAACATGGAGTTTCAACTCCATCACCAAGCGAGAACCATATACAAGTCCATATTATAAGAATTGAGAGAGAGTAGAATCCGAGATAGTTGTATCGTAACGTACCTCCCATTAGTAGCAGATGGTTGAGGAGATAAACAACAAGAATCCAAGTGATACTTCTCCGGATGACGCCTGAAGATTTCGAGGAGGTGATATATTCCTGTAAAAATCAGGATAATAGATTTTACTTATCCCTTTTTGAAGAAAACATGATAGACATTACACAGTCCTTGGCCCAACATGAAATTTCTGCGGGTATTTCATGGGTGTATAAGATGAGTTAATTCGTTCTTTAAACGAAGATCCAATAGTTCTGGATGTAGGATGCGGTTGTGCAATATGAAAATTTATCCTCCTTGTAACGTAAGAAGGTTTTGTGCCATTGCCAGCAAGAGAAATCTTGAAGCTAGTTTTGACGAAGGCATTGAGGATGGCACTTTCGGATTTGGCGAAGGAGCTCACATTCCTATTTATAGAACCTACCTGATGCATAGAATGCATATATAAATCCACCAGACAAATCCTCATAGGTACCAAGCTAACTTGGGATTGTTTAGTACGCTGATGTAAATAAAACTGATTGAACTATCAAATTGACTTTTTTTGTAATTTAAATAAATTATTACATCTAGACGAACTTTGGGGAAAAAAATTTAAGGCCTAAAGGGAAAATGATGATTCCTTCTTAAATAACGGTGGGTCCCATTTGAAAGTCATAGTACCCAACCTGAATTTTTTTTATGTAAGTGGGACAGTTTTAGGATTGTTTTCACACATCTTGTTTAGAATTTTTGAAAAGGATATTAAAGATTCTTTTAATATTTTTTTTTCAAAATTTGGATATTTAGTAGATGGTTGACTTTAGTCTTCTAACTGATCCTATTTGTAAATCCATCATGTAAAGACTTATAGAGACATAAGAAGCCTTAATATTTTCAACACTAATATCTTGATAGAAGAAAATCTAGTATTACAGTTGGAAACGATAGCAATATATCCATTCCTTTTCAAACTGGTGTAAAATTATGAGCAGGCCCTAAAATTAACATGTCTTTTCCCATTCTGTATCAGTCGGTGTCAATTTGTATCAGTATATATCGGCTGATACAGGTATGTACGATCATTATATGACCCCTACCAGTTGATATAAAACTGATACACAAGATACAAATATATAAAGATCTTGAATCAGTGTAAGCAGATACAAATATGATATGGCCGATACAGAACCGACAAATCATAGATAGTTCTTGCAGTTTGATAGGTGACTCGAGGAGAGTCAAACCTGAATCAGATGCCAAAAGGAAAAAGAAATCTTCTGACCAGATTTGGGAGTTCCACAGATATTCAAGCAACCTGGTTATGCATCTAAAAGATAGGATTGGGGAAATTAGGCTAAGGCCCCATCCATGGATTATCCGTGTTGACAAACCCCTAATTAAAATAAAATAAAATTTAGACCCCGTATTATAAAATGATATCCATACCCTTAAACATATTGTGAAGCCCCTAATTAAAATAAATTTAAATCTAAGCTCAAATTATTAAAATATAGTAAAATGACACTACCCACCACCTCCGTCGCCACCGCCACTACCTTACTTCCCCACCACCCAAACCTCCGCCGCTACCGCCATCACCCTACAACCACCCACCACCATCCACCACCACTGACTCCAGCATCACCGTTATCGCTATCACGGCCACCTCCATATATGGCTTGTGTACTATTCAGGTACACATGCATATGACTTGTGTACTTATCTCATACACATGCATAAACTGCATCCGCCACCATCATCACATATGGCATATGTACTCCGCAGTTACACATGCATATGACATGTGTACTCATCAAGTACACATGCATACATCGTCTCCACCGTCGTTACCGCCGCCACCACCACCACCACCACCACATACGACATGTGTATTCAGCAATTACATATCGACATATGACTTGTGTACTCAGCAATTATACATCCGTATGGTTTGTGTACTCACCAGTTAGACATCAAAATACATACAAAAAATAAATATATTGTTTTATTATTCATTTTATTTATAATAATTTTTCCATTAATCAATTAAAATAATCAATTGTTATTGAACACAATAAAAGAGTTATATAATTACTTAATAAAAATCACATCAGAAAATTTATTTGGAAAAATAATTAAGCGAAGCTAGTGGGTATAATAACAAATTAAAAGTTTTGTTACTCCATCACGATAGCGTATACAATGTATACCTGAAAAAAAACTTAAAACTTACAAACACCATTAATGTCCAAAAATTATAGAACTACGAAATTGATGTACACACACCAAAAAATTGATGTGTAATCATTAGGTAGACATGTGTATGGCTTGTGTACTCAGCAATTACACATGCTTATGGCTTGTGTACTCAGCGGGTACACATCCATATAGCTTGTGTACTAAGCAAGTACATATCAATATAGCATGTACACTCAGTAGGTGCACATCTGTATAACTTTTATACTTATCTGGTACACATGTATATAACTTTATTTAACTTGTCCCACACAAAAGATATTGTGTTTTTAAAACCAACAATAGCTCTAGTGAAAGATCTATGGATTTGCAACCAAATGTAGTAAGTTCATGCATAAGAATATTTGTAATTGAGATTCAAAGTTCATATATTTGCTATCTTTAAGTTGTGTAATTTCAACTAATTGTTCATGTAATGTTTACAACAAGATAATAAGATGATGATCAAATTTTCACTATATAGATACATTATTTTCTCTCTAATACATCTTATAACGTCATCCAATATTCAATTAATGAAGCAACACTACGTTGCTACTAGATCCATGAAATTTATTCATAATACTAGAAATTCATATATATAATTTAAATCATACTGACACATGTACGTAGGTTTATCTCATAAACTGACTTAGAAAGACACAAGAAACAGAAACGCAGTTGGAAACAAGGACAAATAAAATTTAAAATCAATATAAGAATTCAATTTAATAACTCTTTTGGGAGATTACCTTAAAATACCATCCATTGTCTCAATAAAAGGCTCACATGAGTCATATTTTTCGTTATATGATCTAGCTTCCAGGGAGAAGCTCACGGTTGAATTTAAATTTTCAGATATTCCGTGTAAAATAAATCTAACGCCTTTGAAGAGATGTTGAACGATGTGTTTGTAGTAGTAGTAAATAAGATTCGTTCACTAAGAGTTGTGAAGATTAAATTTTAGACCTAATTCTGATTTAAACTAGAAAATATGTAAAATATTGTAACAATATTACGAGAGACTGGGACTCATGATTCCACCATTATTCATATTCGAGTGATGCATATATCAATTCTTAACAATTGTAGCTCTTCTATGGACTCTATTTCTTTGTCAAAGGTAGATTTTTGAAACATTAGATGTAAATCATAAGCATCGTGCATCAAAAGTACTTAAGACTAAGCATACGCCATCAGACAAAATCATAAATCAATTAAAATAAGTGCAAAAAGTAATAATAAATCGAATATAGTTACCAAACAATTGTGAAAAATAGCTTCTTCCATTGTTCCAGTGTTGGGGTTTAGCTCATCATGCTTAAAACACTCTCAAAAGATAGGTACATAGCTCAAAAAGTGTTTACAAAGGTGAAAAAAAGAGAAAATAATAAAAGTAACGAGTTTACAACGGTGTAAGGACGTTATAGACTCACTGTTACAAAGTAGGTGTTGCAAACTGAAGATAAACGTTGCAAAGATTAAAAGTTTTAGCAACAGTTCCTTCAACATTTTGGCAACAGTTTCTTCATCCTCTTCTTCACAAGCATAATTTTTCTGTGTTTTGATTTCTTGATTTCTGGCCTCTATTGCCCCCTTTTATTCCTCAATGACTTATTATTTATACTACCGCATCTCAACCTCCTCCGATCTCCAAAATATATTCTCTTTAATGAAAAATTAATCTCGGGAAATATTTTCTCTTCTCGAACCTATCCTCGGTGATTCTGATTCCTCTTCTACACTTCGTTTAGTGAATAATGAGAAAGAAAATAAGATTTTTCTTTATTACAAAGAGATATCCTTTATATCAGATAGAGCCGTGAATATTCCATTCTTTTTTAACACACAACCAACTCTTTTTAAAAGATTTCTTTCGATCTTTTGATGTTTCCATAATTATATAAACTCTCTTATTGATAAGGTAAGATACTATCTTGTTAGAAATTTTCCAAAATTACTTGCTCAGATTCACACAGTTGAAAAGAGCTGATTTTCGCCAAAAATACTTATTTGGAATGGAGATGGGTGTCTTTAACAATTATATGGGTGTCTTTATCAATTTTCATTGAGGGGTGTCTTTATCACTTTTTTATGGGTGCCTTTACCCTTTTAAGCAGATTTTTTCGTAAAAAATTTATTCTTCTAAAATACCTATAAACTCAATAAATACATAATATAAATATAAAAAAAATACTTTTAATATAAATATCGGAATAAACTGAGACACAAATACCTATATATCATTGAACATAAGAACCATCTCCAAAACTCAACAAAAGTAGCTAGTTATCGTTTAGAATGATAAAGAATATTTGTTTATAGTATAAACTACAAAATGCATTATTTCATGCACCCACTAACTTTTACCCTTTAGCTTGGGAATCTGAATATCTCTAAGGAAAGACGTTTTTCAGAAATTTGGAATCTTCCCATTAGACAAAAAACTGTAAATATCTCTTAGGTCGGTTGTTTTAGACAATTAGACTCCAATCCACGTGTTAATATTCATCATATAAAGTGTAAGGAAATACTTGTAAACTCCATTTCTTATGTCATTATATATATAATGAACTTCACACAGAAACACAAATAAACCAATATCTATATCCGAACTAGTGAAGATTTTTCATTCAATAATTGTTCAATTTTCTCATTTAAGCCCGCCTATAAAAACCCCAGACAACCATTAACGTAGGGTAAACCAACTGGAGCGACCAGAATAATCGAAATTCAGAATACAATATTTCGTATATTTTTATTTAGCTGTATCAGCAACTATGATAATATATCCCGCATATTAACCATTCTATTTATCGTAAAGTATTACCTCCCTCTGAGTGTAAGAATCCTTTTCAATCTATAACTTTGTAATGTCCTCTTCTAGGTTTACCTGTATAACACCAAGTTTGTTACTCTTGTCATCCCATACTGCAAAAGAATGCAAGATAATTAATCTTAAAACTCAAATTTACAATTTCACATTTCACTTAGATCTAAATTTTATTCCCATTTTCACTCAAAATCAAAACTTAATAAGTTCAAAAACTACTATAAGCTAATAAAACACTCCCCATATTCAAAATTCTCTAATCCATATGACAATACCACTTATCACAAAAAAAATCCACAAAATCCCAACAATTAACAAAACTCAATTCACTGATGTTCCATAGAGAGAAGGAGGAAATAGATATCAGAAGGAGAATGATAACACTATCACGGTTCATTAGCTACCGGTAGTTGAAATCTAAATAATGTAAAAAGTTACGATTTGCAATTGAAGATTCTTCACGGATCAAACACTATCAGGTTTGTAAATAGATCTTCTAAAAGACCTAAATAACATTGAACAAATTGAAGTTAACCGATTTCTCCGATTTTATATGGGTATATGAAATTGAATTTCTGATCAGAGCAAAAGATTGCAAGATTGTTCGAATCTCAACGACGAACCCTAAAAAAATTGGAAAATGTTTTAGTTCATATCGACAAGAGTAATAGGACACTTACAAATCTGAACACGTACCTATTGCAAATGATAATGCTTAATTTGAATGAAACTTGAAATTAAGATTTAAAAACTTTTGAAATCAATTTTTCATAGATTTTTTAGTTAGGATAGAACGAGAAATAAAAATGAAACAAAAAAATTTCGAATGATTTTTCTAACGCATTTGTATATATATGTAGGGCTATTTTTTGTCATTATTTTAAAAAGTTTTGGAATAGATCTTAAACAAAATCAAATACGTGGGGCCTAGATTTAAAGGTTTTTTTTTAAATATGGAATAATTCATAAACCTAGCTAAGGCTTATCCGTTTTATTTCAGGCCTACCACTAATAGGTAAAAAAAGATATTTTGAAGTAAAAGTAGGAACCCCTAATCTAATTATTTTTGTTAGTGCCTAATTTTTTCATGATTAATTAGTGTTAATTAATTCAATCAATAGTTGTTTAATCGTCTTAGTTGTGAAATCAACTAGTGTTAAGCAATCATCAAAACATGAAAAAGTCCGAGAATTTTTTTTTTTTTTTTTTAATTAATCAAGCTAGAATCGGTGGACTGATAGACACATTTATGTGTCTTATTTAGTCTCGTACTTGTATTAATAGTCCTCATATTTTGTACTAATAATATGATTTTATGTGCTTTTAGGGTTTTTGGAAGAATAAACTTTTATGGAGAAAATTGGCTTTAAAAGTGTTAAAAAAAATACCCCAACAAAAGTGTTAAAGGCACCTTCATATTGGATCAGGGCAGCCCTCATTTGGATAAGGGAACCCCATTTACTAAAGGCATCTATTCTCTCGTTTAAAAACTGAAATGGCGGGAAAAGTGGTTTTCAAATATTGTCGAATCTGTGAAGAATTGAATGCCATATTTTTGGGTTAATTGCAAGAGTTTAAGACAAGATTATTCTTGTCTTAATTAGTATATGATTTGTACAACAGAATCAATCCAGAAATCAAAACAAAATCCCGTATCAAATAAAAAAACAATGAGAATAATTTTCGGGGATAATTCTGTTTAAAAGCGTATAGTTGTGTTTGATCTTTCAAGGTTGTTGGGATATCTAACTAATCAAAGCCAGAGACGCAACTGTCAGCGAGTTTAGAGAGAAATCAGGACCGATAGGAAGAAAAAAATATTCTTCAGGATCTTCTCATAACTCAAGAGATTTGGTTCTTGTGCGTATATAAAGGAATTGTGGGAGTTGTAGAAGAAGGGGGATGAGTAGAGAGTATTTGGGAGAGCTCAGGAGGTAGTCAGAGATCGAAAAAAATTCCAGACAAAATAGTTTTATGCTGGTGAAAGAGAAGAGGAAAAACATAAGGCGTCAGAGAAGTGTCGCTGAAGCAGTCTTACTTCAACAGCACTTGAAGTCCGTTCTTTTCTCCTGTTTTCTTTTCCTTCTTCTGTAACGCAGAGAACACTTCTCTGTAACGCTTATAAACGTATCAAATCTCCTGTGTTACTATTATTTCACCATTGTAAGCACTTTATGAGCTATGAAATATATTTTTGAGGGTTTTTCCAATACAATGAGCTAATCCCTGGGGCGACGGAGGAAGCTATTTCTCCAAAGATTATGTGGTAATATTTATTTAATTAATTTATGCAATTCATTTATGATTAATTGCCTTGATTAAAAATTGATTTAATGATTTTTGTTAAGCAATTGTGATTTCGTTAGATGGTACATGCTTTGGCCTAGGTTTTAGATGTTCCATGCTTTTTTTATACAATTGTTGTTTTAAAAATCTACTTGTTGCAATATTTTAGAATCGAATTAAAGCGTAAGAATTGCTTAATTATAATTATTGAATTGAATCACTTTAAAATTTGGAAAATAGTGGAATCTTGGCCTCAGTTTACTCTCAATCTTGTTATAAATTTTATTTGAGTTTTCCTATTTTTAGTCTTAGAAATTAGATTTAAAAACAAATCTTCACAAGTCTTGAATAAGGCTGCACATCGGGTGGGTCGGGTCGGGTTTGGCCTCACCCGCACCCGACCCGTCGAAAGGCGGGTTAACTTTTTTCCACGCGCACCCGACCCGCCTGGTCCTCGGGTCGGGTCGGGTCTGACCCGCTCACACGGCCCGACACAGAAAATGATGCAAAAATCCATTTACTCACTAATTATCTTTTAGATGACTACCCTGATGCAGAACCCAACCATAAAAATTGGACAATCCTTCACTTTTGTCGTCTCACCCACTGGAAAAGTCTGAAATGTATAAAAATTCATTAGGAACTTATATATGGCTATAACTCATAAAGATGGTTATGAACTTCACTGCCTTTGGATGTTTAGGCTGATTAAAATGTAAACAATATACCGGTACTCTGAAAAACATGCAGGAATAGTACTTAAACATACAAAAATGGAACTTTTGCTAGCAAACAAATGAACAGTCTTAGAAAGTCAGCAAATACCTCAATATAATTATCCCAGACTTCATCCTCGGTCAATAAGCTCATTACTATGTTTCTTGATCCCTCCAAACCACCAAGGGAATTTTGATCAAACTGTGACTTCACAGTGTAGTACCTATTCCTCAAAACATCCAAGTGTTTCTTTAAATGTTTCTTGTTAAACTCCAAACCTGCTTGCTTATTGAACTCGTCACAAATATACTGCCATGACGTCTTGTTAAAAACATTGTTGGACCAATTTCCCAACAGAACCTGTTCCAAGATTACGTCCACAAATATCTTATCTAGGTTTGCTGTCCACTTTGTCCTTGAACAATCTTGCTTGGTCTGATGCTGATTGGGCTGATTATCCATGCTGTGATTGCAAGAAGCATGATAAATACGGTATAGAAGTTGCAGGCAGAAGCCCCAGTAAATTGATGGTAAAGAAGGACAATAAATCAGTTGATTCAAAGAACAACAAAAACCAATCGACCAATTAAGAGCAAATAAAAACAGTTATATTTCAATTAGTCTTTCATTAAAACCAACATATGGTTATGATAGTCGACTCAGATGGTTTTCCAACTCAAGATGCTACAGATAAGATAGTGGGTGTTATCCAGCTTCCTTGAAAGTTTGGGTGCGCAGAGCATGAGAGTCATTGGACAAATTTATTGCCACAATACTACAATTCAAAACTTATACATGATCGTGTATGTATACTTTCTATACTTGGGAGGAGACAGACATTATGGCATCCAAATTCACTAACTCAGAAAGACAATCCACTTGAGCTTCAAATCCCATCATGACTATAACTAAATATTGAGCATTATGCAAAGGAAAAATCTATAATACTCATACTGATCAGTGTTATCTAGGATCTAGGAAACAACATCCTTATCACCAGAAATGAAAGGGAAAAAAAGGCATTCACTTTGAATCTATATCTAAACCATCAAGAGACAATAGTCCATGCATCCATTGTCGCAACACCCTGTATACCCTACCCTAGTATAACTCATAATTATATGCTCTATGTTACACACTTAAACTAGCTGTTTAGATTTCATAACTATGCATTTCAAAATCAAATAATTATATGTAGCAAATAGCAGAACAAACAGTTTTCATAATAGGACATTGTCTTATCAGTTACCCAACATAATGACAGGTTATGGATGACAAGTTGGACTAGATTGAGTCAGACCCAAGCCTAATTTCATCAGAGTAAATCCAACCAGACAATTTCATCACAAAAAAATAATAAATAAATAAACAAGACAGCGAGAAAATTCTACTAGGAGTATGATCTGGTTTAAGCCTGGTTAGATGAAAAACTATATGATATAGTAGTATTTCCATAATTAAGAAGAATATTATGTTAATCATGATGCTATATACTTGTATATCCTAATTCAAGAAGCTATAGTTTACCTAAGTTAGACTAGCAAATTAGCTAATAAAATATAGACCTTTTTTATTCTAGTCATCAAATTCTATAGAAATTACTAGGGTGCATTACACTTGCTCTTCAACCATGCCAATTTGATATCGCTTCTGATGGAGATACAGCAAAAAAAAAGGAATATTGGGATGCCAGCACAATCACAGAAAAACACAAGACCATTATAGCTTCATTTCTCCATTAACATATATATACAAAACTATCAACAATACTAACTAACTATCATAGCTAAGCAATTAAATTAAAATCCCAACACAAGAGCCCCAAATTCAAAATCAACTAGAAATAGTTCACTGCATAATATGGTTTCACAAACTCTATTCAATGCTAGAGCTAACCTACTGAATCAACTAAAAATAGTTCTTCACAACATCCAAAGAGACAGAACTAAACCCCAAATTGAACAGAGGCATGCTTTGCTACAAAAAGCCCTAATATCACAAATATTAATTTCAAATTAGGGAAAGTTATTAGCAAATTAAACCTTCTGAGCATCACAATCTCTCAAAACTAATGAAACCCATAATCAATTGCTACTCAATCATGTAATTATACAAACAGAAATTTCAATTAGGGCAAAAAAAAAAAAAGAATTAAAGCAAAAAGTACCTGATAGAGATTCAAGAAGAAACAAGGTGGTGGTGATGATTCTTGGGTTCGCCATGGTGGTGGTGGTGTGCTCTGTAACCTCTGAAAGAGAAGAGTATGAATGAACTGAAAGAGAAGAAAGAATCGATGAACTAAAAGAGAAGAGTTGAAACTTGAAAATAGAAATGTATCTCAGACTCTCAGTATCTGTTTGCTTTAGAATAGAGCTCAGCCGATGAAGTTTAGAATAGAGATGGCGGGTGAGCGGGTCGGGTCGGGTGAGAGGAGTTATTACCCGCACCCGACCCGCTGAAAGGCGGGTATAGAAAAAATCACCCGCACCCGACCCG
The DNA here is from genome assembly GCA_023531435.1 of Papaver californicum. Classification (NCBI taxonomy): domain Eukaryota; kingdom Viridiplantae; phylum Streptophyta; class Magnoliopsida; order Ranunculales; family Papaveraceae; genus Papaver; species Papaver californicum. Next base: position 587,156 of record JAJJMC010002143.1, on the reverse strand, counting down.
TTCATGAACGGGTCGGGTGCGTGTCTGGTTGGCGGGTTGGGTCGGGTTTGTGCAGCCCTAGTCTTGAACGGACCATTATTTACCACTATTTACAAATCCATCATGGACACGATGGATAATGTATGCCGATTCTGGGTTGGCTATTCTTCAATCACGAAAAGCACTAGGAATGAGTGGATATTGCTTACTAAATAGAGAGTTTGTTAGAATCGACAGTTGTGGATGTACATATAAACCGATTGTGTATGCCCACATTGGACGATTCCTAGTTTAACCACTCTTAAATCATACCTTACTCGATTTGGAAATGAGTATGAAAATATACTTAATTTCAAATCGA